>NMRB01000144.1:486302-508290 GCA_002633025.1 Notospermus geniculatus
TGAAATCAGGCTGTAGTTGAAGGAGGTATCGGTGTAGATTCTAAGCGTGTCTCGTATACGTCTTTACCATAACTGGCATTAGCATACCACCATATATTTATGATACCACTTAGCGACATTTTAACCTTCTGAAGGTATCTGCCTAGCAATCACGAAACTTGTACCAAATGCTTGTACGTTTAACGAACGTTACTTACGTATGTACCAATGGCTTCCCTGCAACAGTCTGAACCGTGTATAGTTTTAAACATTTTAGACTAAAAGCTAGACTTGGTATAACCATGGTAAGGGGTAAAAGCTAGACTTGGTATAACCATGGTAAGGGGTAATATACGCATTGTATATCTTTTTGTGCACAACATTCTGCATGACATGCACAATTTATCGATACTGGTACTGTATAAAGGTATCCAGGACGTACCCATGTAACAGTTAGGAGGCATGGTTGTGTGTCTCGATTAGTTTCGCCTGGCTATCATATTTGTTTCTCTTTCAAGTGTACAGACGGCACCACTAACAAATTGCTTCCATTCGACTGCGAGCTGACAATTTCTTTGTGAAGTTGACCAAACCTGGCAGTTGCTCTTATTCGGACAGTTCCTGTGTTCTCCAATATATCTTATAAAAATTTGCTTTCTCTTCTGACTCAATAACTTCGGTATTGGTGGTTGGTGGCGTCATACCTGACTATGGACGGGGACCAAACTGACCATCAGATTTTGTGACAGCTTTCGCCAGCAATTCGTCGTCAAAGTTTGCTTCTTAGACTGTATATTCTTCATAAGATAGTGCGAATATACAACACAACTACAGTTATGTTCTTTCAAATACACCAAAGTCACAAGTCTGGCATTGCCGGGGTTTAGCTTCTCCTGTTGGTAATGGTCGGCATTGCTGTTGATATCTTCGAATCGAAGTCCTGACACTGACGCCTTTAATATGACAAAGGCCCGTATTTTAGAATGCTCCTCAACGTAAAGGAGTTGCTCAAGGCTATTGTTCTGCTGTTGAGAACAATAGCCTTGGGGAGCTCCTTTACGTTGAGGAGCATTCTAAAATACGGGCCATAATGTTTTAGGGTCTAGATCCAAGTGGCAAAGCCAGGTCACTGTGTTCGTTGTATTTCCTTCTTGTACACTAATTACAGTTGTAAAACTACAGGAAGAAAGAAACATTTGGTATGTTGGGTCGCTGACTTTTTAAGTGTTCCGTGGAGTTATATGGTGATACTATGCATGCACTCACATTCTGTAATGGTGTTGATAACATGACTAATGCTTCCTTTTAATGGTTAATTTGACAGCAATGACCAGCAACTGCTCTAACCCAAATAAAGATCCAATCGAGATCATTTCAATGATTTGATTACTAATTATCCCAATACTTAATTGCATGAAAAAATATTCGGGTGACCTAATGCTGCTTTTCATGACTTTGGGTGTGCTTTTTATTTCATGGAATAAATCAGAATGGCGATTGTTTAGTGGATTGCATTGTGGGAATTGTTGGCGAGTCTAGTTGACACAGTCTCGAGTTTTTTTCAAAATGACTCATTGAGAAAAAATCTGACCGAGAAATTAACTATGCCGCGCCGCATAAATCTGCGGTTGCTACCCATTATGGCCTAACAAGGTGGGGACCCCCCAGGACCACGGTTCAAGTACTGTTATAGGTCTGTCTGTCTGGATCCGGTCGGCCTAACAAGAGGTGCTGATCAGAAAATGAGGAACCCCCATAACTTTTTATCCCGACAAGGCGGCGCTGCGAGCGGTGCGACCGAAGACATCAAAACAGAGCAAAGCAATGCGGTGACGTCACGTCACGACATCATTGACGCAGTGCAACAGGGACGAGACCTCACAGCGCCTCCAAGCGGCGGTTTCTGCAGATTCTTCGTTCACGACGACCACCTGTTTGTTGTAAAGAACAAGGAACTGGCAGCGTTCTCCCTGGATTGTTGTTGTTCGCGGCCAGGTGTTAATCAAGAGGGTTTAGTCGGTGTTGGTGTTGTTGCTGTTGTTGTGATGTCATATGCACAGTTTGTCGCAAAGATGGTGTTAGCTCCAAGAAATTAGCTGCCTCTTCAAAGAGACGCCATCACTACCTGCACGAATCAAGGTCCCTGCAAAAATTCCTTAGCTCGCTTTATGAATTTTTGGTCTCAGACATGAAACAACCACGTTCGCAGCAACGTGCCTGATTAGGCTTTTTGATGACCGGTAAATTGATCCAGAATATTGATCTATAATTTTATTTCTGTGAATAGGTCGGCTTCTGTATTTGCAGGTTAATGACCTGACTGATTGGGGACACTCTGCCAGTTTTGGATAGTGCTGTTTTCATTTCACAAAATGTTGCCAAAGAAATGATAGTAAAGGGCGGTTTACACTAGGCTGCACCAAGTTGCAAGTTGCAGCAACTTGCAACTTGTTGCAAACGACCTGGGACGGTTTACACATGGAAAAATCGATGCAACATCCTGCGTGATCGAGTTGCAACAAGTTGCATGTCCGTTTACACATGCAACTTTTATGAAACTTTTTGGTCTCATCAGGTTTATGCAACAAGTTGCATATGAAAAGTTGCATGTGTAAACGGGCCTTAAGTGTAGTAACGCGGTGGAGGCGAGTTGGAATTTGCAGTTGATGGTCTGTCTTTGTGGTGTCGGCAAACATGTTCATCCATTTGGTAGTCAAAAGTTAGAAGGCTGGAGGACAAGACTTGCTGTCTGTACTTGTTGTGTCCAGCCTTCTGTGTTGGTCAACCACCTGTGAGGCTGGGCCTACCTCACTTGTCGGTCGGCGTGGTTACCCTTTCACAACGTAGAGTCGAAGTTGAGTTTTCTCTTCTGACGAACTAGACACTTGAAGGGAGCAAAAATAGAAGAGTGGCGCTTGAATGGGACTGCATCCGGTGTCTCAACACCACCAGGCCACATAACGGTATACAATGTAGCAGTTAACCGTGTGCTACAATAATTCTATCGTTCAGGCTTCATGACATGTGCCAGCAATGCCGTATCTTGTATCGTCTGCATAATAATCTGATAATCTGATTTGTTTTGATACCGATATTCAACGAAGAAACATAATACAATCTGCTTCACTTGGGACATTAATCATTTTTGAGTTTAGCCGGCCGCTCTACCAGAGTAACCGATTTGGCCCAGGAGGCAATATTGGTCGACAAAGTCCTATGCATGTACATGTAGGCTTACGCACAAACCAGTGTTCATTGGCCTACAGCGTACGGAGTACAATCAAACTTAAAATTGTCCTAATAAGGTAATGGCATTAACTACACAATTACCTACCGTCGCAACATTTGAATAATAGTGATAATTTCCTACAAATTGGACTTGTCGAGTTCTCATGGTGACACACAAGCCTGATTCTCGACCTCAAAAATGAAAAGAACAGAATAAACATGTCGTTTGAAATGAACATGGTGGATTCTAGCAGGTGTGAAAGGAATTGTCGACCAAGGAATGGACCGAGTACGATCTATCGGGTACTGTTGACAGGTTATATTAATCGAANGTGGTGGGGTGGGGGTGGGGGTGGGGGGGGGGGTCTTAGATTCTTATCACAACAGTGGCCTTTGCAACGATCACTATCAGTCCGATCATCATGACATAGTCAGCATCCAAGATATGACGACGACCACAACGAGCAGCCACAAGGCTTTGTCCGCGGCAGCCATGATATGGCGACGACCACAACGAGCAGCCACAAGGCCTTGTCCGGCAGACAGGATATGGCGACGACCACAACGAGCAGCCACAAGGCCTTGTCCGGCAGACAGGATATGGCGACGACCACAACGAGCAGCCACAAGGCCTTGTCCGGGAGACAGGATATGGCGACGACCACAACGAGCAGCCACAAGGCCTTGTCCGGCAGCCATGATATGGCGACGACCACAACGAGCTGGAATGCAGTCCCATCATCCATCACGTTCCTCCCCTCACCCGTGCATTGTTGCCGAGGCATTAGTTGGCGGGCTCTGTCCAGACAAAATGGTCCATTAAGCTGGTTCACCAGATAAGGTAGAGCTGAAGAGGTCTGCTTAATGCGTCAGTGATGATGAATCATCCCTATAAACATATACACCGGTCCAATTCAACAGGAAGGATATCAGTGGCGGAAACAACGTGAAATCATGAAGGGTCACTCTTTCTACTGGAGTGGCGTCAGAAAGACAGCACGTATTAAGTGCCAGAAGAAACAAAGTGGCTTCTGTGGTTGTCAAGTTTACTCGCCAGGTGGCTCTCTGCGCACCAGACAACCACGCCCAACCTCCCTGATAGAGGACGACACGCGTCCATGGATTCCGTCTTGGAAGATAACTTGGAAGATATTAGTACATGTATTTCAAGAATCTGGATTCTTCATGGAGTACGAAAGACATCTGTCAATGTAGGCCGATGACATAGAAGCCAACACTACAGTTCATTCGCAGAGCGAGACTCCCTCTGTGAACCAAGACTTGCCCACGACCCCCAGCTCCGATCTACACCACCAGGTGGCACTGGGTGTAACACTCCAAAAATTCAGGCTATTGACCGATGTGGCACTTGTTACGCATTCCACGCTCGTGCTCTTATCGCTTCTTCCTAATTTTTGCAAACAATGAACGAGTACTGAAACCATGGCAACAACCACAAACGCTTGATTAGATCCCCATTGGAAAGAATATTTGGGAATTTGCGAATAAAGAACGACAATAACAGTAAACAAGCACAATAAAGTGGTGAATTCACCCGTAGGAGTCACTCCTTTGGGAAAGATGTTATTCCCCTCGATTCCCATGAATCGGTTGGGAGGGTAGCGTTCAGATACAGCACGGAGTTCACGGAGGAGAAAAGAAATAACGACGACCACAACATCTGAGTGTGACGCCCTCTACCGACAACTTGACAAACTCTAGCTTTTGATTGTGGCTAGTTCAATTCTGAATGTGCAATCTGACTGATTGAGGAAGGCCTAGCTAAGGTTCCACCCACACCGTAGATGCCAACCGGCATGCTCAAAACTTGCACATAATCGAACAGGCCGAGAGTATCATTATGTGGTTGTGGAGAGATGACAAAAGGAACCTGAAGAAGTATCCAATATTACCAGAACAAACATAATCAATCTCACACGTATTTGACATAAATAATTATCAAAGCACAACCACTTGTTTGCTACATACGCCATATTTGAGTTGCAAGAATAACAATTTTTGTATTTTTCATTAATTCGCAATGGTGATTAGCCACCGCGGTGAATTTCGATACTCAAGTTTGTGGTTGATGATGGCAACCTCATTTTTAGAGCAGCGATCAGAATGCAGAGTTATATTGAAAAGTATTGGTATACTGGCGAGACAAGTGCATTGAACACGACACTTAGATAAATTAGATGCTGTTTTTTTTCTATTAATGTTGATATTTGGCACTGTCTGGCATTCCTCAACACAGCCAGATTTTGGGATTGGCCTACAATGTGGGTATACTATATCGCGTGATTTTCAGTGACGGCCATTCTTAGGTCGTATGCGATATGTTGAATGCCTTGCACAACAGCACGAATTCATGAATATGAGTGATAACAAGAAAATACGAACAAAAGAACCAGGAATGCCACTGATAAGATATACTATGAAGTGTTTTGTCAAGTTTCAATGAGGTTTTCATCAATATACTTTTGACAACAAAGTCGTATTGCTGGCCTAGAATTGTTGAAATCAGTGGGCGATCAAAGAGAGAGGAAATGATATGCGAGTGTATTTTTTAAAAAAATATTGTTTCGAGAAAGTGCAAACTCAGGGCACTATAGCTACTCTGCCCTACAATGGAAGACTGCAGTATCTGCATATTGCAGTCTTCCCTTGTACAGCCTCTGCAGCCTTCCCTATTCAGTGAAGTGGACAATGTAGGTGTGTAAATACATCAGTAGGTACTGTTCTCCTTTCGTGCAAAATTATTCAGAGCTGCCACCTAAAACAAGGGAGATATGCTGCTTCCAAACGAAGACTGCAATATGCAGATACTGCAGTCTTCCATTGTAGGGCAGTACTCATCAAACAGTATTGGCTGATATTTCTGTCGTAGAAGAAACCGGAGCCCCAGGAGAAAACTTAGAATGTCGAGGAGAGATCACCCTACGCCAAGCCACAGGAACGACCCACGATCGAACCCGCGTGGCAGGTTCGGATGTTTCTAACACGCCACCCCGAAAGTCCAGTTGTCTGTTTCTTCCATAGAGATAGAGAACCTCAGACTGTTGTAGCAGCAGCAGCAGCGGCAGCGGCAGCAGCTGTAGTCGCAACAGCGACAAAGCAGTCACAGCGGCAGCAGCAGCAGCGGCAGTCGCGGCAATGGCAGCAGCAGCGGCAGTCGCGGCGGCGGCGGCAGCGGCAGCGGCAGCGGCAGCGGCAGCAGCAGCAGCAGCAGCAGCAGCAGCAGCAGCAGCAGCAGCAGCAGCAGCAGCAGCAGCAGCAGCAGCAGCAGTGTGTATTCAGTGAATCTTCACTCGGCACTGTCATCGAAAATCGGTCAGCATGAAGTCATTGTTCTTCTAGCATTTTGAGTATCATCAACTCTATCTGTCTGAATAATGCACTGGGTCGTTATCCAAAGTGAAGGATGAAGACTCCATACAGAGTTATACTCCATACAGAGTTATACTCCATACATACATTGTAGCTATTAAAAACTGAGAAATGCATGATAATAATAGACAACGGTCATTGAATTTAGATAGTTGTCTATTCATACACTCATATCCAGTGTACAAGTACGTACATTCCTCACAGCAGTGTTCTGTCTTCCATATTCTCCCGTATCAAACCACATTATAATAAATGGATTCCCTCTCGTGATTTCTCGTAAAAAATCTCGTACGTCTTCATTAGTAAGATTTACGCGATACTGTTTTCCCGATCCCTATTCGGCTGCACCTGCCATCGCCAGATTTACTGTCTGCAATAACTGTAGACGAGGCTGTAAATCACTACAGGGTGTCTCAAAAAGTGTCTTCCGATGTCGCCTTGTACCAATACCAAACACAACATTGCCGTAAAATCAGAGAGCATACAGGTCGCTACAAAAATGGCGTCCGTAAACATGCTATTGTTTGAGCAATCAGGAGATGACTAATGAATGAATCAGCCCCAAGATTGATGGCAAAAACAATTATCACGGTAAAAAAACAATTAATCTGGGTTTTCATCGTCCATGAGACAAATCAACTGGTTTTGCCCCACGTCATTCATCAGTGTTTGTGGGATCGTAGAGTATCGTGGTAATGTTTGGGAGAAAAATGTGCTGAAGTTGTTTGTGTCAAAAACGGAGATGATTCGACAAGAGAGGCTCAAAGGAAGTAGCCTCCGAGCCATTTGTGGCTAAACACACTCATTCTTCTCGGTAATATGATGCAGCTTTCGGAACTGCTTTTGGAAATTAGCCGGGTACTTTTCCCAACATCGTCAACTATACTGATTTGTAATTCGGAAGTTTTGGAACTGATGCATTCGCCGGTTATGAGCGGAAGTATTGTTCACAAAAGAAGTGGTATTAAAAGTGTATCAACACCCAAGTTCAGTACGTACATTGTACACGTACACGTACGTTAAAAGTATTTCCACTTACAAGTCACTATATTGATTTGCTTAATGCTTTCGCGAATCACGGAATCAAGATAATTTAAATATATGTTCAGGTTTCAGTAGCAGGTGTGGTGAGAGTCAATATCCAGGTTCTTCAGGTAGGGGGAGGGGACTTTCGTATCGTTAGCCCCCAGGCCAAAGATCGGTTCAGACATTGCCTACCTCACAGTGAATTAGAGCGACCACTAGCTCACCTGACTTCACTCATTGAATAAGGAATTACAGTTACCCAGTGCTCATTTACAGAACTAACCAATCATATTGTGAATATCTATGATACAATCTGGTTGCATGACAACCAATCTCGAGCCCCCGACCTATGGTACATTAGAAGAGAGACTGTAACATGTAGAGAGATGGCCAAGAGATTTCTGCTTCTGACCAGTGGCCATTTTGTATGTTGTTCGGCAGAACTATTTGTATATTTCAGTCAACATCTTATGCTGCAGTATCAAAAGGAATAAAGTCACAACCGCAACAGTTATTTTTATGTTTTTTGGTAGCCATGGTAACGGTGATTGATTTGATCCTTATTCAACACCGTATATGAGATTATGTTTGCCCTAACAGATTCAGCAAGATGGATGGCAGCTTTGGGTGATTATACCGCCCAGGCACGGCGCAGTCATTCATATTCATTGCTAGGCAAGTTTATTGCTCAGGTGGAATGGGACGCAAGCAAACTGTGGTCGAGTACAATGTATTTGTACATATTCCAACATGAAGAACCGCAATGATATTGCGGTTTTTTGGGCAACATTTATCAGCATTTCCCGTCTCCAAGTGGCACATCCAACCGGCAAAGTAGCCTTTGAATATGGATCGTTAACCTTCTTTTTGGTGTGATGCCATCGGTTTCAGGAATTGATACCAACGAAGACAGAGCCGTCAGATTTGTACCAGGCTGTCAGCATCGCGCAGTGGATACATCAACACCTGTCACCACTAAGGTTCCGGGTTCAATCATCGGTGGGGCCTGCTCTTCACATCCCTCAGAACGACCTTCACAACTTGCCAGTCAGTTTAAGCAACGGGTAACCCTAGACCCGAATTCGTCAAATCTGTGCTACCGTTGTTCAGCTGCTGTGCAATATTTTCACATATTTACGATGGATATTATAACACTTTTATACGCCATTTATAAACCTCTCATCACATAATAAAATTTATGACCGGACTTAACCATCGTGGGAGTAGTGTCTAAAAACGCCGCCGGCTTATTGTAAAACACGAAATTTGATTGAAGACGGATCTAGAACATAAATCAGTCATTACCGGAACGTATTCCTAGGCCTGCTGCGAAATTTTTCAAAATATTTGAATGGATTAAAGATTTGCATGCCCGAGCATAAGCCGTCAAGAGAATATAGAGCGATATATCAAACCAAGCCTGAATAGCTGAGCTCTTGTACCCTACAGACTTGCTCGCTTTCGTAAACATTTCATAAAGCGGTCTATCAATAAGAATTCTTTCATGGCGTGCGACCTCTAAATCCTATTTGCATTTCAACACTAGCTTTTACAAGGCACCCTGTCATCAATAAATTCAATATCATTGTACATGTGTCTTTTCAAAACGTAGATTTTATCAATTTAAGGTCGCTCAACTTGCCCCCACAGACATGACAGGCGAGCAGAGAGAGTTCGCTGATAGTCCAGTAAAAATATGAAAAAAATCCCTTGACCCCAAACAAATTGCAATAGTTTGTTTTATGACTGGGACTTGTTCTATGGGTGTCAAGGAACATCCCACCCAAAATCCCACAAAATCTGACGACGGGAAATTACGTAATCGGCATAAATCCAATATGGCCGCCAAAATACTTTTTGAGGTGGTGTATCTCCTTAACAGTTGCTTTTAGGGCCTATAAATGTATTACAAATGTATATAAATGTGATACCAAAGAATGGATTAAGCCCATCAAAAGCACTGAAGGACGTAGATATGACGTAGTTATGACGTCATAGTGATATTTCAACATGAATATGACATCACTGCCACAAAGAACACCCAAATCACTAGGTCAACTCACCAGAATCCCAATTAAAGTAGCCCATGCATACCCTTTATGTGCTAGTCATCAATGCAAAAAGTGAACTCCTTTTAAGTCATGTTTCAACACTGATCATCATTACAAAATTCACGAAAATAAAATATCCTTCCGCTATCTGCAGAGAGTCCAAATCTTCTGTGTCAATCATTGAATGTTCCTGAATGTGCCTTCTTGACATTCCCCACAAGCACTGGTACATTCAAGTTCATGTTTTCTGCAAACACATTGGTTATTGTCGCAGAGTCCCTTTGAACAGACATAAGTCATCTTCATGAGTGATTCTGGTGCTGGTAACGAATCCATTGTTTTAGGATAAAAATGAACCGTTCTTTAAGGTCCAGCCCCATTCCTCTGGTCGAACGTCATTTACTTTTCCTACCCAGGTTTGAACTTGGTGGTAAACAAGGAATGAACGTCATTTGACAAGAGTCAGATGCTGGTGAAGGCTGCGAGCATCAATATTAGTTATTTACCAACCACTTTGTTTATGAACCGCTTTTTCCGCAACATATCCAATGTATGGAGTATCCCCATCCCGCCGCCATAAGGGGAAACAAGTAGCTTTTCCATGCATTCACAAAACTTTCCAAGCACCTGCTTCCGAAGAGAACACCTTTGCAAGTTTCATAACTCCTTTCCATCCTGTGCTGTTTAAGAGCTTCACTTTTGCCGATACTAAAGAGTTGAGAAGATGCGTCACATCCAGACATTGCATTGGATGAATGGAAGGACCTGGCAACTATGTGGACCGAGCTTGTCTTTAAGGAGGCAAATGTTTAACAGAGGGAACTTTGAGCTTGCTTTCTCAGATCTAAAATGAAAGCCCTTTGCATCTGGTTTCAAATGGTGGCACATGAGAATGAGAATGAGAAGGTCGGTGTCTTCTCCAATGACANCATGTCCCCTTCCCAGTTTTGTTTGACGGGTGTGAGGAGAAGCGGGGCAGAATCTGACAAACGAAAACGTGGCGGACGCCCCAGTGCAGTGCAGATATGATGCATAGTCGACTACTGCTTTGGCTACAGACAGCGGGCACTTGGCCTTGGCCAGGTCGTTGGAGCCAATTTGCAGTATGACCACATTGGGGGACGACCTCCTGAGCAAGGGGTCGAAAACCCTGGGCATTTGGCTCACCGGGAGGCCACCAATACCGGCCATTTGGACAGCCAAGGCCTCTGGGTTGACATTAAAATTGGCGATACTGTTGTGCTCGCAGAATTCCTTGAGCCGCCGGACGAAGCTATGTCCGAGAACCAGAGTTTTGACGGGGATAGCTACGTTAAAACTTGAAAAAATAGGAGTACTTATCTACGGAATACGCAAACGTATGTCCCTTGCGAGAATATACTCAGAACTTGGTGCAAAACGCTGACAAATATGACTTTGTCGACGAAATCTGATAGGATTCTGGCCTGTTCAACTCCTCTATGTCAGCATGTTCAGTCCTATAGGCCTGAAAAAGCACGTTCAGTCCTATAGGCCTGAAAAAGAAGAAAGGAGTTGACAATGGCGATGTCAGTCATGTGAAAAAACAGTGTTTTCCACCAACGGACTGATTTCCCCAGAACATTGTACGGTGCGATCAACTGGTTCGACTTGTCTACCCCACCCATGTGGAGGTTATATTCCTGAATTGCAGTTGACCTCTTGACCAAACGGAGATGCCATCACAGACAATGATTGAACTGATTGAAGTCAGAGAACCTTTTCACATGCAAGACGAACAGACTTCAACTTAAATGTTGTCCGATACCTCCCTAACCACTAGTTTCTTCGTCATTGACATTTTCTGCAGTGGCAGCATCTGGCATTTGTGCGCTGTTTTTCCTGAATTCCCTCAGTTTCCTTTCCCCATCGCTATCTGCTGCTTGGGCAAACCACTTCCCAGCGACCAATCCTATATCTTTTTCGGTGGCATTCTTTGATATTTCGTTGCATCGCACTGCTTCTGTAAAAGAAAATTTGAGGATGCAAGATGGAAAAAGCAAATATATACTTGTACAAGATACCCTCTCAGCATTTCTTCATTCACAAATTCGAAGCGACTGACATGACTGAGTCAGAGATTTCTTTCACCTGCTGAGACCGCCTACTTGAAGCGACAGAGTCCCTGCCCTCAAGTGAAGTGCAGACCCTCTCACAGCCTTGGCTTTGGCAATCTTGGACTTCAATTCCAAGTATTCTTTTTGTTGGGAAAGCTCGAACTCTCTCTTGGCTGGGGCCTGTCTTTCTTCGAGAAGGGACGCTTTAATTCTGGCTCTCTCTGTTTCAATGCATGTGGTATCACCATCGATGCACGTGGGAGTCGTGACAACCTCGTCCCCAGGAGGCTTGATGCAGTTCGTGCGTAATGAGCCTAGTATGTAGGGTGTGGAGAAACATGCTATGCACTAAACCCGGGTCATAGCTGAGACCAGAGTCCGATTTCTTTGGCAAAGTTCACCTTTTGACGAAAGTCTAAAGCCCGCATCAGAAATTCCTGTGCATTTTCCTTGGGAGTCTGTCTGAGTTTGGTTCACCAAGTCCTTGTAGAGCTCAGTTGCACCCTTCTCAGAGTAATGAAACCTGAGAATCTTCTGTAGTGAAGGCAAGTGCAAACACTCCTTGCCCTCCAAGTAGCTGTGAAATGTACTGCCTGCTGAGATGGCGTTAATGACTGCTGTGGTGGCCTCTTTGTCGCTATAGTCCTTGGCCAGCCCTGCCTCAATTTGATGGATCAAGCTTGAAAATGGAAGTTATTGTCCAATTTAATGGACCAGCAGTGCCCAATTATTTCATCGTTATCAAAAACAACAACAATACCTCCGTCNAGGCCTATTTTGGTTCAAAAGTTAGTCATGAGTCAGTATTTAAGTCCTTTGAGTGTTGATACATGTATTTCACGAGTAGGCTAACTGCGCGCATGCTATAATTTTCCTCGAAATCGTTATGGCAATGACCTGGGTACCTACAGGATCCTGATTTCATATCGCGATGTCGCTCAATTCCTGAACTCCTTTCGGTCGGCAAGCTATGTTCCTACCGGCGCTGCTATTACCAATGTCGATAGTAGGCCTAGTTTGGGTAGGACGGATGTTTTGGGGCCCATCCGAATGCATCAACACTCATGACAGCACTGCTCCGTCACATCGCTCGTAACATAGGCATATGGGTCCCAAAACTCGTTACGAAATTCCCACATCTGTAGTAGGTCGGTCGGTCGGTCGGTCAGTCGGTCGGTCGGCGTTTTTCCGGTTACCTATGACAACGATAAGGCCCGGTTGTGCCAAAAATATCCACTGCCTTTTTGCTTGTGGTCACAGTGTAAAGCAGGAGGTTCTGAGTAAATGACAGTGGGATAACTATATTGCAGTTCACAGATTCATAAGAGATTTGTTCTAAACACTTTGCCCGCACAGACTTTTCGTTCTCAGTCTCAGGCACCACACATAATCCATTTAAAAATGACCTAACTGTGCCATCAAATTTTCTCCATGTACTGATTGAGATCTTAGGGAAGCCAGACGGTCACCATATTAACATAAAATTCCTGAACCGCCCAAAATGATGTGCGCATGCGTGAACTAAAAATAGAATGGCTCCAGCTGCCAATATTTATCAACAATAACATGATCATCGCCATTTGCGTTTCAGTGTTGCGCATGCGCTTGTGACGTCAGAATTTGTCAGGTCTCACTCCGTCACTTCATCCTCAGTGATGACATTGTCTTCAGTCTTTGGTGTCATTGGCACCGTCTTTCCCTGTTGTCCTCGTCCTCATATAAATTTGGCTCATTGTGATATCGTGAATATCAGAAATCGAACAGGCTGAAATCTTGGGTAGATGTCCCCGGCTTAGGGGACTGGTTGCCGTCTTGACCGATTGGTTGGGACGGCATCTTCTTTGGCATGAGGCTGAAAGCCTCTGGCTTACGGGAATGGCTGGAGAGAGTGGTGGATGTAGCTGCTTCTGATTCTTTGAATCCTCAGCATGCGTGCTGGGGAGGATTACTTGAAGCTGAACTAACTGTCATGTCATGGTCAGTGTCTGACACATGAGGATATTGTGGGAGGCTTACACCCTAGGCTCCTGAGATGAGCAATGAATAGCAACAGCAAGGGCGGTGAAATATACACCATCGACTGGTTGAGAGTAACGGTGATGAAAGTTTCATACTGATGAAAAGCCCTGAGATAGCCATGTGAGATCCAGCGGAGCGATTAGAATCAATCAAGTCCTTCACAAGCGGAAGAAGTTGCGTGATGCAATGAGGACTCGATTTCCGTCGAACTGGGATCCATCCCGTAACCTTTGGAGGCATCCAGAAAACGTGACATCTGCAGACGAGAAAGAGCATCGCATAATATGTTGAGTACATTGTACACCTGGGATGTGGGTAGCTTGGAAAACAATGTTGTACCTCAAGGAAATGAGTAAGGCCTACCAACCTACGAAGAATTGAAAGAAGTAAGGGCTCCTTGGCAGACTGTTTGTTAATAACATGAACAAGGGCTTCGTTGTCCGTATGAAAAATAATGGCTCTGTTGGCCAACTGAGGAGCCCACAATTATAGTACAAGGCTAGAACTATTGGATAGGATGGCAGTATTAAGCGACTGAAAACGGTTCTCCCAAGCGACGGGCTCACTTCTTTAGTGTGGACGTTTTTAGCTACGCTGGTCTTTAGCCAGCGTAGCTTTACAAATGACCCTTGCTCTCTCCGAGCCACTAATGACTTTAACGTTACGAGAAAGTAGATGGTGTGCGGCGACGTCGGGAGCGAGCGCTAAGAACCACTGATTACCTCAGGATGGTGTGCGGCGACGTTGGGAGCGAGCGCTAAGAACCACTGATTACCTCAGGATGGTGTGCGGCGACGTTGGGAGCGAGGGCTAAGAACCACTGATTACCTCAGGATGTGTGCGGTGACGTAGGGAGCGAGCGCTAAGAACCACTGATTACCTGATTCTGCCCAAACTACCGCGGGTTGATTCTCAGCGACTGACACCATCATCAGACGGGAGAATCACTTGAAGTTTAGCGAATCAAAGGGACGAGTGCAAAAGGCAAGAAGGTTCGTGGTGGACAAGATGCTCTGACTAATTCAATCGGGATTTGACGCCTTTACTTTATATCAATTTACATATTTGGGACAGAAATAGAAAGACGACTGGTTGGCCGACAGAAGATGACCTCTTCCAAGGACAGAGTTTTATATCTAACGAAGAGATAAACAAAACCATAAGTCTTTTTCAATGACTTTATTGACGTCAGTCTGACCTCTCACGCCACTTACCGTCCAATATGCTCTTTCAGAGTTAGCGACCGTGGAGGGCCTGGCAGAGTATTTCAGCAAAGGGCCTAAATAGTTCAATTCAAAAGGCTTACATGGGTAATAATCGTTTAAAAGATAGAAATCTCAAGTCACCAAAAGAAAATCTAAAGCAGAGACTGGATATTTAAATTTAACCCAGGGGCTTTGTTAGTTTTCTTTCAGAATGTCGCTGCCCTTCCCGACTTTTAACCAAAAGATCACGCCGAGATAATAGACGATAACTTGATTCAAAGGGCGAAGTCGCCTCTGAAATAGAACGCACTCACACGTCAACGCAGCATTGTGACGTCTCAACAATCACCAGGTATTGAGCTATGGAAGTCAAGCGGACATTCATTGACGGAGACGGAATAAAAGTCTTTATTATAAATTGTATTATATTTCAAGCATATACACGTCAATGAATTAGTCATACAGAGACAGGGGGGATTTTCTTGTCTTGCATGTCTTGGAAGCTTGTAAGATCTCAAGGTTGAAATAAGGACATGCTGGAACACCAGCAGACGTCATGTTGCCTCTCTTAGTTCAGGGGACGTAGATGAATACGTCGCAAGTGCATTAAGGAAGCTGCAGACTACCGCTATATACTATAGACATGGCCCAGAATTAGCGGACCTATGTTTACATAGATTGACATGACACCTATTTTCAGACGGCCAGTGCATAAAAACTACGCTTTATTGGCACGCTACATCTGATTTCTGCTAAGATTTTTAGGAGATGGTCGAAAACTGGACCGGGTGTCCCGTTAATTCTGGGCCATGTCTATAGTATATGTATGACAGCAGCGTGAGCGGTTGTAGGCCTACCACCTTTTCCATCGACGTTTCGTCCCAGTTGCATTGCGTCACGGACGTCGCGTCACTGTGTCGTGACGCGACGTCATTGCATTAATTGTCTTGCCTTTTAACGTCTTTGGTACAACCGCTCGAAGCGCCGCCCTGGCGGGGTAAAAGTCAAGCGGGTCCCTCCATTTGAAATGTACAGGGGACAGCTCCTCTTCCTCAAGTAACTATCATCCTGACTTGAATGGCGTCGTCAACGGCTACCGTTTTCCTCATCCTCAGTTCACGTAAAAGAAGCATATCCATTACGGGTCAAGGATGCTGAACCAAGGGTCGAACTCTGGACACTTGAATAAGATATCCGATGTTCTTTACTTTTCGATGCATGGTTCGAGCATACCATGAACCCTTGACATACCATGCACTCGCTAAAGGCCTACTAGGATGAGTTCTTGACACATTTGTACCCCGAAAGAGGATGGGGATGAGGACTTGACATATTGACCACTTGGGTGCAGAGGGTCCTCAATGCGGGATACGTAAAGTTTACTTTCTAAAGCTCCTGTAGGTAAATAGGTACATTTCTAGCGTCCTGATGACAAGGTGGAAATCTCTTGTCCAGTTGTGGACTCCCCAGTATTGTTCACTGGTTGAAGAAAAAGGACTTGCGCCTTGAAACGAGTGCTTCGTGAATCAGGTTCCTGAAATGTACACGATTCGTCACTGTACACAGTTTTGTAAAAGGCAGCATTCAGCCTCAGCTCACTCCCAGCCTATCTGACATATACTGACATATACAATGTAATTCATTTTATGTACATGTACTTGTATAAGTCAGAAGTTAAAATCCGGCTGCTGATGATGAAGTCCTTATTGACCTAAAATTCAGCAACAATGTGGACCCTCTCAGCAGTCTAATTAACTAATTATTCTGTCTGCAACAAGCACTAATACAACATGGGGCTATTTATGGTGCGGAATCTATCGGTGACTTCGATCCAGTCTGCAAGTGAACGAAGGCAGAATGCTAACACAATGCTTGATATTGGCCAACTCGTTACTCTATCTACTTCTGTTACAGTAACATCTATATCTCAGCTATTCTTGGGCCGGGTGTGGCTGACGTGCGAGTTTAGAGTTTTCTCCTGCGAGTTGGCTCTCATTTGGTAATAGGAGCAGTCAGCCGCGCGTAGTGCCAAAAGATGGCAGCAAAGTTCTAGCGGACCAATACACAGGAAAATCCACGTGATTGGTGCTCGATCAAGAATGAATGGGTCCGCTATATGCATTGAATTGGGCCGTAGTGACACCTATTGGTCAACTCACTGACAGCTCCTATTCACCATTGTTGGCTTCCATACGGCTTGTGGGTGATCCACCGGCTCTACGACGAGTTTACGATTATGTAGTCTGCGATTTGCTTACGACTATTTCACGACGTGTTTACGACGAGTGTACGACGGCCGGTGGATCAGCTATACGTAACCATCGGCACAAGCGGCTGCCCATAGGTTTCTACGGCTGATTTCCCCATAGACAGCCAACTTGCCCGATGAAACTCCTGTGAAGGAGCGCCAAGATGGTCTTGAGGTCACATGAACCTCGATCAGTGACAACTGCAGCAGGGACGCCGAGGTGGCGCCTGGCTTAGTGTCAAGTTTGTAGGGTCATGCAGTCCGAAGTGGGACCATTGAAATGTACGCAGACTCGGTTTCCTGACGTCGATGGTCGCATGATTTAGTCGAAACATGACTGTTTTCTGAATGAATTTCATCTTCCCAAAGCTGTAGCCGTGTTAATATATTACCGAGTTCTAATGATTTCATCAGCGTGACACACAAAGTCTGCCAATATAACTAAACATTAGAAGAAGCCCCCTCAATACAAAATCAAATATCCTGCCCTATAGAGTAGTGCCTGCCTCTTCTTTCTAGTGCTTCTCATGAAGAGCAACTTCTTATCCAAACTTACAATTTTTGTGGCGAGCCAGTTTTTTCTCGACTGTACAGTACTGTGTGGTATATGGTTTATGCGGCACTGTTCGTTGCCAAAATCGATGGGGTAAATCAGTATTCATGAGCTATGCACTGCATGAAGAAGAGGTATGCCGGCAGAATTGTCAGCAAATAAGAAACGAGAGAGATCCAGTTTGGAAGGACTGATTCATTTCGCTGGTGTATCCCATCACGAAGACTTTAAGTCAAAGCAAATCTGTGGATTCAGAAGTAAAAGTACACATGTATTTGAAAAGAAGCTGAAGTACGAGCACTTTGTCAGCAACGTTAACCAAGACATCAGTATTGTGTGTATTTCACTGAGAGTTTTCAAGCCAGGGACCTTATTCACAAAGCCCCCGTAACTTTAAGGGCACGCAAATCCTTTGTCTGGCTGATAGTGAACAATAGGTTGTCAGCAAATGGACAATAGTTTACGTACTCCCCCAGGCTCCATATTCATAAACATACTTAAGTCAAAGTGTGATACTTATCTTTTGTGTTGAACAAAGGATATTAGTGTGACACTTAGACTTAAAGTTTTATTAATATGGGCCCTGGATTTTACTGCAACTAACTGGTTCGTCTGCCTCTCTCCCCTGCCCTGTTGTTCAGTTGTCACCCATGTACCAAAACGGACTGTTTTTTAATACTCAGAGTATTAAAAAACCGTCTGTTTTGGTAGCGTTGTGCCAGGAAAATCAATGCAGTCTGTTCTTTACCAAAATAATTTGGATTTGTTGCCGAGTAAACTGCAACAGACAGAATGTAGCACTGTCATAAGTATTGTAAATCATCTCCGAGTTTGGTTGGATGTGAAAGTCTGTAGATTTGGCATCGAATAACAATAGAGTGTTAGAGCATCAGTGGATGAAGGGAAGGAATCTTGTGTTGTGTGTAGGTTGATGAGATGAGCAAGCTGTGAGTGTGAATTCCCTTTGAATTCCCTTTACCATGCAAAAGTGATTACCAAATTACCGCCGCTAGGAGGCGCTGTGAGCAGTTGTACCTTTTGTGGCGCTCCGTCTCTGCTGCACTGCGTCAAGGAGTCTTGACGCGACGTCACTGCATTGCTTTGCTCTGTTTTTGACGTCTTCGGTACACCGCTCGCAGCGCCGTCCTGTCGGGATGAAAACATTCATGAATTCGTATAACGAACATAGCATGACTCACTTGGAGTAAAAAATGTTTTGGAAACTTGTCCAAGGAGTTGATACGTTAAACAATACGCCCTGAAAATTACATGTTCATGTTACATGAGTTTGTTAATTATTGACCTCATATTTTTGTTGCTAATTTGATCACGTTTCCTTTGACCACCTTATATTACAAGATACAGCTTATTTAGTTTTTAACCTTCATTCATCGCCGGTTAATTTGGTGTTACAGTTCTAAAAACAGTTATGTGCAATGAAAACAAAGGCAAACAGGACCAACACTGTTTTTGTGGCCCACCAAAAAAAATGTCAGATAGTTCTTACAGATCCTCCCACAGCAAGGCTTGGTCTCGTTCCTCTTCATACACTCGCACGCAGTGTATGAAAAGTGGATGAAGTGGATGAAGAGGAGCGAGGTAAAAACCCGTGCTGTGGGAGGATGTTCTTACATCTCAATTCCAACACCGTTGTCGTTTACAAGTTGACCGATGTAGAAAGGCCTACTGAGAAGCATGAAACCGGTGAACGTTTAGGACAGATACGGATTGTGCTCTGCTTTGGAAGGTTACTTGTCGTCCAGCACTCTATTTTGAGAACAAGTGCACTTGTGATAGTGTCATCTGATATTCAAACCATGAAATGGTCCGCGATCAACCGTGTTAACTAGGGCGTGGTGCCTACCTCTTATTTCTTACAACAATAATATACGTACGCTCCTTTCTTGAAACTCATACATGTAAGATCATGAATGAATCTAGGGTAACCATATTTGGATATTCTTCTTAATTTATAGTAATTGCTTTCATGTTATCTAGTGTCGGGGTACAAAGAAATAAAAAGGCAAGCTACACAGTCATGCCTATCTTAAGGCATATTCACGCACTGATAAGTCTATGAGAATGGGACTATGGTCTAGGCCTCACTTGGCCCTCGCAGCAAACCGCTTGAAAATCTGCTGGCTTTGCACATTCCTTTTTCCTTTGATTTTAATTTTTTACCCCAGAGAGTGGGGTGGGGGTGGGGTGGGGGGGGGGCACACCAGCAGGATGTGCGTAGAGTGAGCTGGGAAGAGATCTCATTTGCCTAAAAAGGCACACCAACAAAAACCCTCGAACATCTTTTTCTTCTTCACCAATGTGAAATCTCATGAACAGTACGAATACACTTTATCTTCTTTTGTTCTTTTCTTTCTCAGTCTATGGGAAAGTCAGCGATTTTCACCTCAGAGCACGATTCCAGTGCAGAACAAAAGACCAATTCACATCCTTCAAATGGCTTTCACACTCAACTTCTCGTTTTCAGCGTCAAGATTACAATCTTCACAGGACCTTTATTTGAACTTTGCCGATACAATGTCAAAAAGAAAGAAGCGCCTGAGACGTGGAATCATATTTAATATCCTAAAAGTTGGAACCAAAGATCAATACTTAAACTCAAGTGTTCAATCTGGTGTGTGTGGAATACCCAACAATTGACAAATCTTGTCACCAGTTACCTAACTTCGCTGAATGACACTGCAAAATCAAAATCGTTACTTGCACTTTCTTATTGGCAAACTGTTCGCATGCAAGGCAGTCAGTCATGTAATCCACATATCATTGGTATGTATGATTCATGCTGGGAACCTCTTGCATATTCCTAAGAGATGGATCCGTTTTTTCCCATAGTGGTTAAATGGTCAAGTGATCAATCGCCATGTATCAAAACCTGGAACGCGACTCGAATATGGGTCATACCAGGCCCCTCAATAGGTCTCTGCCCGATGAGAATCCAGGCCTGTTTGTTGAGTAAGTTCTTGTGAGGGTTGTCGAAATCTTTCTTATGGAAACACTTTAAACTACATCGTGAGAATGAAAGTAGCAAAATGGTACTCTCTCATTATCCTACATGCGCATGTAGGCCTACAAATGGATATAAAGGTTCTTCACTGACGTCACAACGTCACGTGACTCCGAAGAATCGGCCATGTTGGCCGTCAAATGGCCGGCGACGACGTCAAAACTATCACGTCATGATGACGTCACGATCTGTGTGTTGACGCGGTGTTCATGTCGTGACGTCGCTTGACATATTGACGGCCAGTGTGGAAATGTCGTCATGGAAATGTGACGTCAAGTGAAGAAGCCGTCCTTCTACGAAGCAAAAAGAACATTTTTGATATATTTCTGCGCCTGCTGCAATCAAGCAGATATCGAATTTGCCTCCATTTTTGTGTCAACTATCGTCTGAACAAATATTACTTCAATGCCTTGCACAACTCTGCGATGTCGTAACTCTGCAATTCCTCATCCTTCATTCTCAAAATGGCTTAGATTTTATTCCGACTAATTGATGCCGGCAGCTTACTGCTGAAATCAGACACTCACGAATCTTGCAGACATTGAATAATTAATGAAGAAATGCTATGCTGCAATATACTGTACCAAAGTGCTGGTAAATAACGGCCTACTTTGATCAGTGATTAAAAAAGTAAAATATAGTTCTCCCTCCTAATTTACGGCAAACAAGGTTATCCCTTCTTATTGCTGAGCAGAACGACCTGAGCATTTGTATTTCATTTTCAACACGTCATTTTGAAGTGTTGTCCTGTATTACATGAACTAACTTCGGGACTTCGCTGGAAGACAGCATCTAAAATGGTCATGTTTTTTCAGGTTCTATGCCCATTTGATAACTGAACCGGTATCGAATAAATATCATGATCTGGACTGATCGAGTTTGTGGATAAAACTTAGTTGTTTCTTTACACCTCCCTTCCTGGAATGAAGACAAATAGTCGGCAAAAATACAATATGCCTTCTGCCCACGTCAACAAGCCCCTGGGAGGGATTGGTGATCTTTGATACTCCATACCTTGTTATTGAAGCCAATGATTGATGGTGGATCCCCGGAACCCAAAGTGGCTTGAATTAAAATAGTTTATATTGAATAACAACAATATATATCACTTTATCGACGAGACGATCCTGTCAAAAAGAGAATAGTTCGGTAAAATGTTGTAAACAGTATTGTGGGTGAAATACTTTATTTG
>NMRB01000144.1:526104-552028 GCA_002633025.1 Notospermus geniculatus
GGGGGGGGGGGGGGGGGGGGGGCTATGGGTCCGGGGCCTGCCATAGTTGGCCACGTAGCCCTAACATTGGCTAAGTTTTGAGACCTCCAGGTAGGCCTAGATATTCGTGAGATTAATGACCAAACTTCCAGACGGCTCAAAACATGCCGTGCGAGAGGAGACACGCCCCGGAGCGATTTGCAGACATTTAAAAACCTGTTTCGAGGAATGTCGTGTATTAGTACGTGCAAATAGAAACGTGGTTTTATATCAATGACGGGCTTTGTCAAAATGTGTACATGACCTACATACTGCTAAAATTTGCATCAAGGTATCAAAAAGTACACATAGACATTCAGTGGCCCGGGCGGGTGACCCTACCCCAAAGCCATTGGTATTTTGAATGACATTCTTCAATAAGTCGTGTCAATGGCCTCTGAAGTAGGCGATGAAATACATCATGTCTGTGTCCCGTGTTTTCTCCTCGGCTTTCTTGATATTCATCGGTTCCACGACGTAACATCGTTTTGTTGGTTTGCGCGTTTTGCCCCCGGCTTCGCATCATGATATCGACGCCAGCAATGGCGGACACTGTTGAAGCTGACTTCTGTAATGGCGGAAGTTTTGAGTTTTATATCAGATTTGCGATACCCCAGCCGAGTCACAGGGCCTGGGGAGGACCAGGACTGCGGGTGTCTTTTGTTAAACACAAACTAGCCAGACCCGATGTTGTTTGTGTGTATCATACCTCTGGGCCCATATTCATAAAACTATAAGCCCGTATTTTAGAATGCTCCTCCACGTAAAGGAGTTCCTCAAGGCTATTGTTCTCGACAGGAGAACAATAGCCTTGAGGCTATTTTTCTCAAGGCTATTGTTCTCAACAAGGCTATTGTTCTCAACAGGAGAACAATAGCCTTGAGGGGCATTCTAAAATACGGGCCATAGACTTTAGTTTTATGAATATGGGCCCAAGGCTCCGTTGTAGAACACATAGATAGAACAGGGCCGTATTTAAAGGGGGGCGAGGGGGCAGTTGCCCCCCTGAGCCAACCAAAAAACGTGATTTTCATGCGGATTTTGGGCAAAAAACGGAAAAAAGAGGTATTTTGCCCCCCCCCCCCTGAGAGGCTCCTGCCCCCTGGACCAAAAAGTTAAATACGGCCCTGTAGAATAAGCAACTGTGTGACAGTTTAGAGAATTCTGCACGGTGTGCCTATTTGAATAGAAGCTCAGAGTAAAATAATGTACATACAAGATGTACATGGTGTATGATGAAAAAAGGCCTTCTCAAGTACAAGTATTTATTATTAAGTACCAATCGCCGCAGGGAGTTCAAACAACAATCAACTGCCAAATAAATCGATGAAATATCTTTGATGTGTCGAAACTTGTTTCTCAATGGACTGACGAGGCCATGTCCTCGTTGGGGCACATGTCTTTTAACAGGTATTTCCGACAGGCCTCACAGTGAGCCTCGCCAGAAAGGGTGCAATATCTCCAATAATATCAAAATCTTCTTCCCGCCATGCAAAATATGTTCATCAATGTTGTTGCAATTAATTTCCTGAGGAATATCTGTTATTTTAACAGTTTGATACTTCATGTAATGAAAACGCTAGAAATGCAGTGCAAAATGCCACTTTTTCAAATCGATACGTGCAGACACTTGTTATTGCTTGCAGAAAGAGTATGTGCCACATCGAAAATTTTCAACGAGGAATTCCTAACTGTGTTGTATAGTGTAATGTATGTGAGGTTTTATTCATTGGTTAGTTACAAGCTTTATCTGACAGACTAATGTAAAAAACCGTACCGGTAATGAAATAACGTCAGCAGTAATATACGTTGATTAGTATCTGATGTCGAGACGGATATCTAAATCAAGTTGTATGATATCTCCTCGTACACTTTGCCTCCAGCTTCAAAGAGCTCATTGAAAACCTTCTCAAAGCTTCATCAAACCTTCGTCGAGTGAATGTTCAATCTTTTCTGAATATGAACATCTTTCCTGAGCAAGACACCCAACATCACTCCATCATGTCTGTATCTGTTATAGAATGATCGCCACCCCACCTTGAAGTCCCCATTCGCTGTCCATACAGACAGGACATTGTTTGTCCATTTGCGTCAAGAGAGAGACCCAACTTTAACCCACATCTAACCAATAGAATGGGGTGTTCCTGCTCAGTGCGGCATATCCGCCCTCAAGAAGCGACACCGTCATTCAACGATATGCCTCTACGCGACCTGATGGGGTCAGCAAAAAAGCCATCAGGTCAAATCATCAAAATAATCTTCTAAGAACCCGACCTTGCATAAATAGTAAGATTGAAATGACGTCAAGGAGCACAATTCACTTTTTGGACGGCACTTTACCGTCCGTGTTGCTGAGGAAGTGTTGGTGAAATGCTACTATAGACGTCCCATTTCCCTTTTCAACATTTTTGTTCCATGACCTCAATAGGACAACATCAAAAATCTCCTCTTAAGACCTGACCCCATCGGGTCAGGTGAGAGGGGACGCCGGATGTCGCTCAACAATATCGCGTCTTTTGCGACGCTACTGTTTACCTTTGTTGTAGTAGGTGCATTATTTTGTTTGCTGTGCCCTCAAATTTCAAAAGAACCTGTCGCGGAATTTAAATGGGCCATAAAAAGATTTCCCAGATAAAAATACCGTACTCCAAGATTGTCTGAAGTTGACGATGTTTACATTAGTCGGAGATCACAAAAATAGCGCCGCTGGTGGTAGGAAGTCAGACTATTTTGTCTTCAGAATATTTCAATGCATGATTTGTCAGTCAAAATGACAAAAAAATGGAAAACCCCAGCCCACCAGGAATCGGACACTTGACAAGAATTTCAGCGGTGACCCCTGTCCATCTCGCACACCCCCTCAAATACATCATACCCCTGTCAAATTTGCACGTTGCAGAATATTCCACAAGGTGGCGACACTCCCATCCAGAAATTCCTTTCTCCGTCTTCAAATAACGTATATCTTTGTGTATCTTGTACATTACAGAAATGTTGAAATGGCCAAGGGTATTCAGGAGGATAAGGATACGATAGAGAGACAGAACCACCAACTGTCCGACTATGAAGGGGAGATTAACTTGCTCAGGAGACGACTCAACAGTCTCGAGGCCGAGAACAAGAGAGACAAAATTGAGATCAAGCGGTTGATGGATGAGCTCACCAGCGCTAAACAGGTGAGAAAAAGGGTGGAGTGGGGACAAGGAGGGGGGGATGAGGAGCAAGGACGAAAAGGAGCAGTGAACCAGCCGGTTTCCGCTGTCTCAGTCGTGAATTCCTTTCTCGCATCCGTGCTGCAGCGGCTGGTGCGGGTCCAGGGGCTTCTTCTTCCGTCAGTGGGCAGCTAATGATGCGCGTTCATCAGTCATTACTTTTTCTACAGGAGGAAGAATACCCATTAGTATTCAAAATGCGTTCTCATCTCGGTGAATTGCCTCCGAGTCGGGAACAAGTGTCTTTATTTTCGGCGTTGTCATAGCAACAGGCCGGTGGAACGAATTTGCTATTCCACAGGGGATAATGGGTTGCCAAATACCGGTGTTTGCACGTACCAATGTCGTCTGCCAATCCTTGGCTTATGAATTTCAGTCCTGGACAAGAACGAGTAATGTCCGCCAAAAAGCAGTGTACCAATGGTTTAATTTGTAACAGTAAGCTTCAGGACTTCCCAAAATTTCATCGGAACTGGGTACCTTCATAAGTAACCTGCACACTGCTGCCACGTGGCGGCGCTGTGAGCGGTTGTACCTTTGTTCAACGTTTCGTCCCTGTTGCACTGCGTCAAGGACGTCATGGCGCGACGTCATTGCATTGCTTTGCTCTGTCTTTGGTACAACCGCTCGCAGCGCCGCCTGTCGGGACAATTGGGATCCTCTCCTAAAAGAAATAGCACCCCAGCAACCTTGCTACAAACCACTGCAATTCTAAGATCGGCATTTCATAAAACTGAACCAGAGGAGAGATATCGTCTTTGGTTGCATTAGAAATCTGTTCTGGGTGGAAGCCAACAACTCGGCTGGTGTGTCTAATCGAACAGGCGTCTCCGGGTGAGAGAGACGATGGTGTACATTCTTAATCAACTCGTTTATTCTGCTGGGAAAGATTAATCGAATTTCACCAAGTTATTCTGATGTCGGTTACTGCGAGTGCAGTGTTGAGGGTTGAGGAATGCCAACTGCTTGTCATATTCAATTTGGCATAATACTTATTGAATCACAGCTAAAATTCAATGAAGGAAGTTGGAATATCAAAGAAGCAACACTTCGCTTTGAGAGTCCAATCTACTGAAGAGTGGGGGTCGACATATTTTAAACTTTAACCTTTGTTTTTCTTTTAGGATCTCGACAACGAGACTCTGAACCGTATCTGCGCCGAGAATGACAAACAATCGCTGCTTGAGGAGCTCGAGTTCCTGAAGAACGTCCATGAACAGGTTGGTAGCGCCATCTAGTCATGATACATGTACTTGGGGCATACAGTCATCTCCAAAACAGGAGATAATGCGGTCGTAACGTGGTGTGAATTCAAGTTGACTATGCTGTCAGTTCTCGTCAAGGGAAAAGAAAGCTGTATTCCTATCATGTGCGGAACCTCGAGTCTCATATTGCACTGTGGGCTCACGTCATGCAATCATTCGACTGATTGTTTATCGCTTGGATAACATCACCGTCCCAGGTGATACGTAACCATGGCAACAACAAAGTGGACATACATTTCATCTCAAGCAATCGAGTACGCCAAGATACGATTTATGTTGATCATGGTAATAGTTGCTTCACCTCTAAACTGGTGGCGCTAACGTCGTCCCAAGGTACTCATTTGAACAGGGACATATGTTTGCACTAGCGCCCTCTCCAGGTCCGAAATGAACTACTCTACTTCTGAATGCAGTCGCCAGCGCAGGCTGATGTAGCGCAGCCTGGCGGGAGGACGTTGCAGCAGGGATAGAAGCGGCAAGGATCCTCGAGTCCTTTCAGAATATTAGGGAGTTTTCGCAAAGCCCCCGAAACGCCAACGCGAACGCCAATCCCATTGTTCGACGCCACGAAGAGAACAGCGAACAATAGGATAGACGTTCGCGTCGGCGTTTCGGAAGCTTTGCGAAAACTCTCTATTAACCGATGGATATGTCAGCAGTACTGACTTCTCATGATTTCATTGATATAATCTGTTCATTTCGAATTCTTGACTTGCAGGAGATGAAGGAGCTCGCTGCCCTGGCCTACAGAGACACCACCGCCGAGAACCGCGAGTTCTGGAAGAATGAGCTATCTCAAGCCATTCACGACATCCAGGTCGAGTATGAGAACAAGTTGGACGGCATGAGGGGTGAACTCAGTGCATTCTATGATGCCAAGGTCAGTATCTCTTTTTTCTTGCAATGTCTGAAGATGCTGACATGTTGTGGTTCGTTAAAACTTCTGGGAAATCCCACATATACCAATGTATCGCCATCTAACCGAGTTCTGGATTCCGAATCTATGGTGGTTTTTCCGGACGTAATTTTCTATATTTCTCTTTCAGATGCAAGAATTCCGCTCCGGTGCCACTCGCCAGAACATGGAATCAACCCACGCCAAGGAAGAGGTCAAGAAGCTCAGAGGTCAAATCAGTGACCTCAGAGCGAGGCTTGCCGACCTTGAGGCCAAGGTAATAGCGAGGTTAAGATCTGGTCCGACTCCCACTCCGGAGTGGGTTAGGGTTAAGCGGGTGATCCACTGTCGCGATTTTGGCTTGAGACGCGGTTGCGTTCCCTTGCGGTTACCTTATAAGGACTTCCGATTGCCATATAAGGTAACCGCAAGGGAACGCAACCCCATCTCAAGCCAAAATCGCAACAGTGGATCACCCGCTTTAGGGTTTCAAGTCGGAGATAAATTGACCACCCAGGCAGGTTCTATTCATTCCCCTGAATGAGTAAACACCTGTCCATTGCTTTGGGAAACCCCGTTGTATTTGATGACGTTGTTCCCAAAAGAGTAATCCTCTGGAGTCGGAGTCGAGACACGAGCTTTATCTGAACCTCCCTAATACTGCTGAATCAACAACCTTCAAGTAGATTAAAAATTGTAAGGAGGAGAGAAAGGTTTCCCAGTAATTTCATTTGAAACGTAACATTTTATATCGTATTATTTTTACAGAACCAAGGCCTGGAGAAACTGTACAACGATGCTGTGCGTGATTTCGAAGAGAAGGAACGAGAATGGTCGGTGGAGAGAAGCGAGATGCAGGCTGAGCTGGACAGCCTGAGAATGGAACTCGAGGGAATTTTGGCAGAACTGCAAAATCTGCTGGACGCCAAACTGTCCCTCGAACTCGAGATCGCTGCCTACAGGAAGCTGTTGGAGGGTGAAGAGACAAGGTAGGCCGTAGTCAAATTTAAATAATCAGAGACCTGGGAATATTCCGGTTATCAATTCCATCCCTTCAAGAGCCTTGAAATACACACAGTGGTTTGACGATGAAAAAGAGGTACATGTACATGCACAACCGCTCACAGCGCCGCCAAGTGGCGGTAGTTGCAGCAGGGACAAATTCTATTGTACCTGCAGCTCCGGGATGATAACGGCAGGTAGATCGGATAAGGGGTGGAGGGAATACTTTCTTCAGCGGTTTCATCTTGTTTACAAGAAGTGTGATAGATTGGGGTTGACCAATTTTCTATCTCAGACGAATCTAGTCAACATATTGCAATCCTTGTTTATTCGTCTTATTTGCATATTTTTAACGTTGTGTATATATTTTGTTTTATTTTCCGTGATAATTCAGCCGAAAGGTCGATGTCAGCAGGAAACGGGCTCATAGTGTAGTTTTCTTTTGATTTTATGTGGTTATCGGCGTTCTTTTCAGGATTGGGCTCCGTTCCGTCGTTGAGAGCGTAATGGGAGGAGATCTCATTGGCGGCGGAGAAGGCGGTATGGAGCAGAGTTCATCATATTCAATGTCCTACAGCTCGAGTAGCGGGGGTGGTAGCTCCGGGGGTATGGTCGGGGGTGGTATGGGGGGTGGTGGTGGTGGTTCGATGATGATGTCGCAGTCAAGCAGCGGCAGCGGCGGCGGTGGCGGCAGCGGCATGCAGTCCTACTCAACCACCAAAAGGACCACCACCTCCTACCAACAGCAGTCACATTAAGTTCCTCGTCGTATGAGGAGAGCACCTTAGGCGGCGACAGTGGTGGCTGACCTGTCGTCGTTTTCGCGCCCTGTCCGATCTACTCTCACATGCTAATGATCTAATGCTGTTGTGCAACAAGGGTTCAGTCTGGTGTCAGCAGTCTCATTGTAACTAAGAAAATTCTATTTTTCTGTGGAAATGGACTCATTGTATTAACGAACTTACATGTATAACAATTCGAGAGTCGTATTCATCCTGTCAAGATGAATGAGGAACCCGCATAACTTTTTATCCCGACAGGGCGGCGCTGTAAGCGGGTGTACCGAAGACGTCAAAAACAGAGCCAAGCAACGTCGCGTCACGACGTCCTTGACGCAGTGTAACAGGGACGAGACGTCGACAAAAGGTACAACCGCTCACAGCGCCTCCCAGGCCCTAAACAACCTCAGTAGTACAACTCTCCTTATAACCAACAAGCCAGGCCAGATGGCATCCTCTAACGTTTCAGATTTAGGAGAACACGAAATTCCCCGCCGTTTAAACCAAGCTTACTGCTGTCATCAGGTGTTCCCTCGCTGTACACATAACCTGTAAATACATAATACTCTATGTCTAATGCCTTAACATTATAAAGGTGACGGTCACGCGCACGTGTTGAGTTACTGCAGCTGCTCTAGCAACTAAGACGATAAGGATGAGCCCTTCTGTAGTCGCCGAAGGTCTTTTATTTCTGATCTGATTGTCGTAGTTTTGTGATTTTCCTTTACAAAACTTATTATGAACGTGCGCTTGATAAACGGGGCAATGCAGATCTCAAAACATGCATGCTTCCGAAAGTTTTGCCCTTCATCTGACTTATGTTTCTACTTTATACTTGAATCAGCACATGCGCAGTGACCTTTGCCACACATTACTAACAGTATCATCCCACAAGGCCTCTAAAGGAAGTAGACGTCACCATGGCTACGCTAATACTTGAATCTATTGTGTTTTTATCAAACAGGGTTTCCAAAATGTCCGGCGGCGGTGGTGGTGGCGGCAGCAGCATCAGCAGCAGCAGTGTATCCTCTTCGCAAGCCGCCTTCTCTAGCAGTGGCAGTTCCTTTTCTGCTGGAAAGCAAATGGATTCTAAATCCGCACAGCTGACGCTGGGTAGGCTGAGTGTCAGTAAACCACACAAGGAAGCACCACTGATACCCGAGAGTACACCCTCCGAACCCCAAAATGACCATAATCCAGTCGAGGAAGAATTGGTTGCTGCGGAAGTGGCCAGTTCTTCCGAGGCAGCAGTCCCAAACATATTAAATAATATTGAAGAGCCGGCGGCTCTTCCTGAGCCGATAGAACCGTCCTGTGATGATGACCAAGGCTCAGAAGAAGCTGAGCCCAGTGAGGAGGGACCTGTGGAGGTCCCTACAGGGGAGGGTCCAGATGAAATCGAGGACCTCGCTGAGCTCCCTGAACAGCTGCAGGGGGATGGGGTAGCAGGGCACGACGAAGGTTCGTCTTTGAAAACCTCAACCGAGCAGCGCGAAGAGGAAGGCGCTGCGTCACCCTCTGAGGAACAAAACGATGATAATGTAGAAGCTAGCGCGGGTGCTGAAGCAGACGAGAGTGAGGGTAAACAAGATGAGACTGAAGAAAAAGGAGCAGACGACATTAAAGACCGACCGCCAGATTTAGAACCGCAAGACGAGGAAGTTGTTGATGAAAAGGATAGTCTGGCGCAGGATGATGTGCAGGAGGTGTCTGAAAAGGGAGAGGAGGGGGCCGGGAATGAAGAAGACGAGAAGGGGTCTGAAAAGGGAGAGGAAGCGGCTGAGACCTTAGAAGCTGAAGCTGAAGAAGGTGAGGGCGAGGTATCAGAAGCTGAGGGCAAGGCGTCGGAAACCGAGGTTGAAGCGTCGGAACCCGAGAGCAAGGCGTCGGAACCCGAGGACAAGGCGTCGGAACCCGAGGACAAGGCGTCAGAAGCCGAGGTTGAGTCGTCGGAACACGAGGGCAAGGCGTCGGAAGCCGAGGACAAGGCGTCGGAAGCCGAGGGTGAGGCATTAGAAACTGTGGTTGAGACTGTCGCAAATGAGGAGGTGGAGGGAGAGGCAGCAGATGGGCCTGAAGCGGAAGACACGACGACAGGGAATGAAGACAGAAAAGAGGAAGAACCAGAGGAGGGGAAGGATGACATAGAAAACGACGCTGTGGAAGAAGAGAAAGAAAATGTGGAGCCTGCATCGGAGAAAGGTGAAGTTGAGGCTTCGGAGAAGGAGAAGAGTGAGGGTGAAGAGGAGGAGGAAACGACTGAAGAGGCAGAGGGCGAGACGGACGACAAAACTCAAGGTGCTACAGAAGAAACCAATGTGCCAGAGGAGGAGGAAGCCGTGGATGATAAACCAGATAAGATTGCTCAGGATGCGTCGGGGTTGTCTACAGATGAGGCGAGCTCTGATCTCTCGTTGTCGTCGAGTCTTCATCACAACAAAACACCGGTAATATCACCGGAAGTAGAACACAAAATCGAGATTTCAGACGCGCTGGCTTCTAGCTTCGAACAAGGTGAAACTTTAGTCCCTCCGAAAAAAGAGAGCATCGGTGCTGCCCTGATACCCCCTCCCTCTGTAGTTAATGAGGTACACAAAGGTCAAGGTCATGAGGTCAGATCTGAGACTGTAGTGGATGGGCCCATTGGGGGGTCTGATGATAAGAGACCCGATGGGGAGTCTGAGGGTGTGAACTCGATCTCGGAAACCCCGGAAACACCCGAGGATTCGACCTCGGAACCCGGTGGTATGTGTTATCAGTTCACTGCGCCAATTATGAGCATTAATTTTAACCCTTTAAAAGCTGAAGGTACTTGTTGGAGTAAACTTTACAAACTGAGGTCAAGAAACGATTTAAGAACGGTGCCACATCTGTGAAGGCCAAGGTCTTGTTTCATGCAGTGGTGTAGCGGGATACATTGTATCAAGCTTCTAGGCATGATAGAAACTATATGGCGTTAACAGGTAACAGGGGCATATCTTTCAAATGGGAGACATCCAATATTCTGTAGCATGGCATAATCACAAGTACCAGCAGTTTAAGGTTACAATCTTTATTTCTACCCTCAAATCTCAATTTCAAATTTTCAAATTTGACTAGACACGCCATTCTTAACCGATTCACCCTTTGCGTCAATGTAAGTCCACAGCAGATTTACATTCTTTGCTTAGCAAACCTAAAATAAGCCATTAATTTAAAAAATCTTCTTTCAAATTCCAATATCTTTATCCTTTAAAATTGTGGATTGAACTTTGCATAGATTCCTCTCATTTTACAGCTCTAAGTTCGTTTTCTAGAGCTTCAACATTCACCTTGTGACATTTATAACATTTATCATGTTTATTCACCTTTTAAGGTATTATGTAAGCATGAAATATTTGTCAAGCACGCAAACTAAATAATCTCAAACTTATTTTGGTGATCGTATTTCGTGTCGAGTTATCCCTTGTCCAGTGTCTACAAACTCTAACCGAGGTAAAACGCTCATATGTTGGCGCTGTGGCGTCCATGTGCTTCATGCTCTGTCTTTCAGTTACTGCAGCCGCACGACACAATGCATTCCTTGTTTTCGCATGACCCCTCGCCTCATAACGGGTACAGGGCTCATGATTTCGCGCTGTTAGCTATTTCATTTCATGTGCTTATTAACACTTTCCAGGATAGGCTTAAAATCCGTAGTGGAAAATGTTTTAGCTGGAGGTGCTCTGATAACAACCACCCAAGAAGTATCACAGAGTAGTCAGAGATCGTCGTCATCATCAACACCACAAAAAGGTTGAGTTAATATTTTCTTTTGCGAATGTGGGACGCATGGTCGTTCAAATTGAGTGCATTTTGCCCAAACACCTGTCCAATCCTGCCCCTTTCAACCACTGTGTGCGCACGTGCGGACGAGACCGCCAGGGAAAAAAACTACCGGGACTTTTTTCTGTAGATGTTGTGCGACTAGAATTGGTGCTAACACTCATTTAACAACATAACATAGATTAAGCACATTAATCCACAACACAATCAGTAACGGGGTCATATGGATGAAAACTATCAAATTCTTTTACTTCCATTCGGCTGTATAATACATTGGAGGGCCTTGTACAAACTGAAGTAAAAGCATTTACTAGGGTTTATTCATACAAGGTCTCAGTGTCCGAGTTTTTTGATCGTCATTAAAATCTGGACAGGAATATATCCGATCTCTACCAAGACCATTGTGATCATTTTATAACAAACTAGACAAAATTTTTTATGCTGTCATCAAACCTGGCGTTTTAGACCTAGATAAATAAATGTAACCAAGCTAACACCCTCTGACCTAATTTAGGTGACCTATATCTAAAGGTCAATGCTAAGTTAAGTACTACATCCTTCTACCTTTCCCAGGTTTTGAGATCAGACTTTTGTGGCTACAAATATGTTTTGGTCCGTAGCGTAAGATTACATTATACATTTTGTTATAGTAGATATGATGATATTACTTAGGTAATTGGATGATTAATCAAGATAAAGTGATTATATGTAGGATGATAGCAAACTATGTGCCAATATTAATGCTCAGAATATCACGACATCTGCCGACATGTCAAGAAACGATCTGAGAAATCTGCTTGAGAAATGAAGGCTTCTTTATTCAAACTGATGTCGAGTGTATAATAAAGTTAGCTTCTAAAACATATTCATCAGGTTTTGCGGTGTGTTATTGCTACACGCAAATTGCATGATATTGACAATGACGCAATGTCTGTGACGTCAGACATGCTGAAATGACGTCATTGTGACGTCATTGTCAATGTAGATTGCTAACATTGGGAGGGGAGGGGCCTTTTTACTGCTTCGCGCATGTTGTTCGTAGGCGTAGTCTAAAGTAATGACATGAAGTTAGATGTGGTAGACACAAGATTCTAAATGGTCCATGCATGACAAANTCGTAATGTAGATAATTTTGTTGTATGCTAAAGAAAGTATCAGATATATTTTCTCAAAATTCACCAAGCCATGTAGCCTAGCCTAGTTCTATGTTGTCCTCGTACCAGTCACGTGTTGTATGTCCTGTTTGAGTTCCATATCCCTGGGTTCGGTTAATAGTTCAGTTGAAAGAAGCACCCTTGAGTTTCCCTTACTATATTACCTTAGGTTACATGTGCATGTTTCCAACTCCTGCACCAACACCCGTATTTCGTACTAACTTTACATATTTTTAGAAATATTTTCCTTGTTGACGTTGTCTTCTTATGTCTATAAGTCATCCTGTATTGAAACTTATGTCCCGATGTGGCTCAACCATATCAGAAGGAAATTAAAAACTTGATGTAACGGAACATTTCGAACTAGGCAAAAGACATGCCAAAATGATTTGACATTCGCACACGTTTAAAGGCACCCCCACAATTTATAGAACGAAGTAAAAACAAGTTCTTGATTCACGCTCAACAAAGGCCCGTATTTTAGAATGCTCCTCAACGTAAAGTCAAGGCTGTTGTTCTCAACAGGAGAACAATAGCCTTGAGGAACTCCTTTACGTTGAGGAGCATTCTAAAATACGGGCCAACATTTATTAAATTGCGAACCGTAGTGCCAACTTGAGATACGGCATGACTGTTAAATCGTATTTACACATTATAACTTTACCATTAGTTACAAACATATCCCTTCCCCTATTAATGCCCGCATTGGACCCTGCAGCACATGTCCGACGTGCTCAGCTTGCTTACCCTTTGGAAGGGCTCGAACTTGGGACACCCGAATATGGATGTGGGTGTTGGGCTTGAGGTCTGAACATACCAGTCTTTCCCGTCCAACGCACAAATGACGTCATGACTTTTTAAACCAGAAAGTAGCTCGGATCTTGAAAATTACTCCTATCTGAATGGATTCATTTAAAAAGTTTTGCATTATAATCGCAAAAAGATGGATTTAGTTGAAAACCGAAGATATATAATGGACTCAAACCAGGCGATTGTTTATCTCGAGTTGTGTGTTTTGGTGGAGAGGTAACTGACTTTGTGTCATCGCACCCAGGTGGCCAAGCCATGAAGGGGGAGATGTCCGCCAAGACGACCTACCAGAGGTCAGCCAAAGGGACCATCTCAATAGCAGATTGCGACCCCACGGGCAAGTTCATCACCTTTGAGAACACAGGAAAGAAGGTACGTCTAGCATTATGTAACATGAATCAAAACTAGTAAATGCTTTTACTCTTCATCTTTCCCGTACAAGTGCACTGGAGCTCCCTGTACTAAACTGAAGTAAAACCATTTACTAGACTTTATCCATACCACCCTTGTCTGTATATGAACTTGACGTAAGCCATGACCTCCACGTCATTATGGATGACGTCATGACGTGCATGTTTTCACTGTGACGTCAAATTCCATGACGTAGGATCGCTAACTGGTGGTGGCCTCTAACGGCAGAAAAGTCTCCGATTGTCTGTCTTAACAAACGTGTTAACACTGACTGATTGTGTTTATTCTTCATAGGACGAGAGCCTTGACGGTTGGAGGGTGACCAGGAAGATCGAAGGCAAACCCCCCGTCAACTTCAAGCTTCCAAACGGCACGACCGTCATCGCACAGAAGAAGCAGAGGGTATGTTCTTTAAGTTTTCGTCTTGTTGCTGACTTCAGCAACAAATATTATGTATCTTGTCGGCGGGAATGTAAGGCGGAAAGATTCCCATTCTACAAATCAGATCTGAGATGCAAATCACCGATTCGACAGGCAGAACCGTTCGTTTGCATCGACCTTATAGGGAGGTTTAGCAATCAAACGATAAACGTAAACTTTACGACAACGTTATTTTTCATATTACACATTCACCAGATTTTATATTGCATTTTCGGTGCAAAAATAACGTTGTCGTTAACGTTTGTGTTTATCGTTTGATTTCTAAACCTCCGTATTTAAGTGATAGTAAACCTTGGTGTTTCAGATCTACAGCCAGGGTAACCGACCAGGTGGTAGTAACGATCCCGAGGCTGACGTCAAGACCATGGGCCAGGGAGGAAATATCCAAACGATCTTGATGAACACCGACGGAGAGGTAAACATTTCTGAATCCTTCCGAACTTTTCATGTTCAACCAAGAACTGAGAGTCAACACAAAAGCAATATTCATCACTATGTTGTCCTTCCCTTCATTGGCCAAGCTACCTACATGTAGAAACCCTCACAACAACGAATTTCATTGAATCCTTTCGGTTGGAAAACAAACTCAACTTCTCAAATTTGAAATGTAATGATAAGTTCCAAGAACACCCTCCAGATGTCGCCGTTGCTAGCTACAGAACACGATGCCCTCAAGATGTCGTCTTTGCTTTCTATATTACACCCGCTAGATGTCGCTTTTGGTATCTACAATATACTAATAGAAAACCCCCTTTCCATTCCAGGAGCGTGCTACCCATACACAGAGGACCACGTACTCGTCATAAACTGTTTGACGGGCGGCCACCAGGCTGCAGCTTCAAACGGCGCGACGACTACAACCATCTAGAAATCTTTTTAAAGATCTGTGTACATGTAAAACAGTATACTTTGAAAATCGCCGAATATCCGCTTTAGATTCAACCTTTTTGACTGAAAACTGTTTGACTATTTCACTTTTGAGATGTTAGAATCCTTTTAAAGCCATTTATATCATTGGCGCTCACTAGATGCTGATGTGTCCGGCTTTCAACTGTTGTATAATGTGGCGCTTTAAAGGACATTGTAGCGTTGTTTATCGATGGCTCAATTATATCACTCCCGATTATTGTGTGAAAGGAGACACATGTATTTGCTAAAGAAACAAAGCTTCGTAACCTAATACAAAAAGGCATGAGTGATTCGTATTTATACGCTAATTACTGATAATAGTTGTCAGCTCTTTCTGAAAGATAGTGACACTCAAATGATTCTATCCTATAGCTTCAGACCGTTAAACATATTGTAGGTTTTACATCCTCCCAACGCTTCAAAATTTGTCAAATCATTTTTCCTAGGACGTCTCCGAATTTCTTCTCCACCTCTTCCCTCGCTGTCTCTTCATCTTTATCTCCAGGCAGCATCCAAGGCTGCTGAAGCTGATTCTGTTGTCATTGGGAACGCATCAATGTGAGTGGAGAAGTTAGTTTGAACCGTCTTTAGGAAACATTCATGATCTTAAACATTGCCTCGCACAAAGTTAGCTGTAAAATTTTAGTCTTTCCGCTAGAGTATGCGAATAGTATCGTGGGGGTGGGGCGGGCGGGGTATTTGATAAAAAGTCGCTTGTAGAATCCGACATTTAGTGCAACTGCATGTTATTTATGAATTGCTATCTCTAAGATCAACTTTCAAACAGAACGGTCGCCAGAGGTATCATGAGAACACGTGACTGTTGACCTTGACCTCCGACCTGTGTGTGCTCTCTACGATTGGGAAATATCGTCTTCCTTTTGGAGTAATTACACTGTACTAAAGCAGGTGAGGGGGAGGTGAAATAATAAAGACAATGAGAATGAAAAAGCAGAATTATTGGCAGCATGTTTGGTGTGACTGCTTAAATATTGTAGGAGGAGATTTACCTGCTTACAAATCTTGATTATCGAACCACAAGGCCTACGTGTGGAACAAACTCATTTTATGCAGAATATCAGATTTTATGTTTCACCTGACCTCTCACTTCTTGCATGGTGCCCTTTTTTTACTATTTTCCCACTCTGTGCATCTCTGTGTGGCAAACAACAAGACCCTTGGTTACTGACAGGCCCCGTGCCATGGTTGATATAAAACGGCAGCCCCTATTGGTTGTCCATTGTATGCATACTCGTATCAAACCAATGGCTATTTTGATTTTAATCATCGGGGTGATAATCTCAGGAGGCAAGGGCCTGGTCAAATGTACTTTGTCATCATTCCGTTCAAAATGCTTCGGCAATCGTGTTTAATTTTTTACCATTTTGTACATTTGCAAATTTCCCTAACATTTACACATTCCACTCGTTTTATTTGTAATCGTGTATAAAAATTGCAAAAGATTAGAAATTCGTACCAGTCGTTTAAAATCCATAGAAATTTGAACAGGGCATGAGAGAAATGATTGCGTCATAACCGGAAGTACGATGACGTAATGGTTGCCAAGCAATGAGTGTTGACATCTTTCGTTACTGAGGATCCTCCTCAGTCCAAGATGGCGTCTTTCGTGAGATTCAGAGACCACGTGATAACTCAACCAAACTGTTTGTTCATATAGCGATTGCATAATAAGTTATCAAGCATCGAGTGTAAGATCAAATCATATGAGAGAGTAGTGTGTGTATATTGAAAAGCCCAGATGTACGGTGATCTACTGTATTATTGTGTATAGTCAATAAATTGCTTCTATACTGTACTTTCTATTTCTCTTCAATGTGTCAAAAATATTCTGTTGCGTGTACATTGTATCTAAGAGGGATCATGGTGGTGGACACCCCATACATGTACATACATCCCACGGTAATGCCAGGGTGGTGGCCATGCTGGGTTACCGATGCACCCCCTGACCACACCACAGCAGAAGAGAGAGAGAAACACATCACAGCTCCAAAAAACATCTGGTTGTTGAGAAGTCAGATTTGAAAGAGTTTCTGTCCCCTTCTCCCGAGGTCAAGCTCCACTAGACTGGTTTCCGTCTTTGCCGCTTCACTCCCGCGGCACTTCATGGGAGTGAGCGCCGCGGGGGAGTGAGCGGCCAAGACGGGAACCAGAACCTATTTTAATTCCTGAATATTCCTTTTGATATTTACATGTATTTAAAAAGTTGGGGTTACTAGACGAATTACTCAGCATTGTTGCTGATGATGGCGGATCCCCGATGGGGAGTGGTGGGCCGCCAACTGTCTGACCAACAGGGAATAAAATATTGTGCGAGTCAGGAAATTTAACCACTTTATGCTGATGATGTTCCTGCAGGTAAGTGACGCGTAGACCTCTTTTCCAGTACGATAACGAACTTCATTTGTAAGCCGATTGTTTTACAGTTCATTACTTTACCAGCATATCGCAGCTACGTTACTTTTGTTGTGTTCCTTATGCTTCTCTCATGGTTTATGGCTCAGACGGTAGAGGTCAGCACAGTAAGTCTAAACGTTTTCAGGTCATTTACGTTTTTTCCACGTCGTTTTATTAGGAAACAGATTATTTCGATGAATGTATAGAATAGATGTACATAGTACCAGACCTATCCTCCTGAGCCCCTATATCATGATATAAGGACCATGGCAGAATGGTGTTCGACAAGACATGCAAAACGGGCGGTTGGTCGCGCCCATCATTCGGATTCAGTAATGGGAGACTTTAGGCTACTGCCGTTAGAGGCCGCCTGTTAGTCCTAGAACGTCACAAATTTGATGTCATAGACGTAAGCCACGGATGACGTTGCGCCGTGCAGTTATTCTCTGTGACGTCATATTAATCCACGACGTTTCTACGACGCTAACTGGTGGTGGCCTCTAACGGCAGTAAAGTCTCACATTCCTGTTTATTTCTCTACTTGCAGACTTCATAGGCACTACAGTCGACGCAGACGGTCCAGAAGTTACGACGCTAACCCCACCCCCATCGCCAGCAACCAAAGTAAAACAACCNCAGCTCCAAAAAACATCTGGTTGTTGAGAAGTCAGATTTGAAAGAGTTTCTGTCCCCCTTCTCCCGAGGTTATGCCCGTGATTCTAGACTGGTTCCCGTCTTTGCCGCTTCACTCCCGCGTGAGCGGCAAAGACGGGAACCAGAATCCATTTTGATTCCTGAATATTGTTCCTTATTGATATTTATTTAAGTTGGGAATACTAGACGAATTAATCAGCATTGTAGCTAATGATGGCGGATCCCCGATGGGGAGTGGTGGGCCGCCAACTGTCTGACCAACAGGGAATAAAATATTGTGCGAGTCAGGAAATTTAACCACTTTATGCTGATGATGTTCCTGCAGGTAAGTGACGCGTAGACCTCTTTTCCAGTACGATAACGAACTTCATTTGTAAGCCGATTGTTTTACAGTTCATTACTTTACCAGCATATCGCAGTTACGTTACTTTTGTTGTGTTCCTTATGCTTCTCTCATGGTTTATGGCTCAGACGGTAGAGGTCAGCACAGTAAGTCTAAACGTTTTCAGGTCATTTACGTTTTTTCCACGTCGTTTTATTAGGAAACAGAGATTATTTCGATGAATGTATACATGTACATAGTACCAGACCTATCCTCCTGAGCCCCTATATCACGATATAAGGAGCATGGCAGAATGGTGTTCGACAAGACATGCAAAACGGGCGGTTGGTCGCGCCCATCATTCGGATTCAGTAATGGGAGACTTTAGGCTACTGCCGTTAGAGGCCGCCTGTTGGTCCTAGAACGTCACAAATTTGATGTCATAGACGTAAGCCACGGATGACGTTGCGCCGTGCAGTTATTCTCTGTGACGTCATATTAATCCACGACGTTTCTACGACGCTAACTGGTGGTGGCCTCTAACGGCAGTAAAGTCTCACATTCCTGTTTATTTCTCTACTTGCAGACTTCATAGGCACTACAGTCGACGCAGACGGTCCAGAAGTTACGACGCTAACCCCACCCCCATCGCCAGCAACCAAAGTAAAACAACCCACCATGTCGACATCATCCACTGCTCCCAAGCCAAAAAGCACTAATAAGGAAAGGAACAAGTGATGTAGCTGAATATAGTGTCCATCATCTATCTTAGTGCACTTCGTTCAAGGAGTCCTCGTCAAAACCATTTTCAGGCCCATATTATAGAGGCCCACTCAGTCATGTATTGCGTAAGATGAATGACCATAAATGCCTACCCAGTTCAATGTACTGTAACCCCTGTTGGGGGCCACACAATGTAGCCAACAGAGTTCATTTGATTGTAGAGCCAGCGTTGGAGACGGTGTTGGCGAGGACTCCCTGTAAAGGCCTATGTTACTGCACTGTTGGCATACATTTACGTTGCTGCATTTCATATGTACGTCAGCGTATTCCACGCGTTGGTGTTTGCTTTTATGCTTTATTTTCTTCGGTGTAAAGTGGTTGTAATATTATCTTCTATCTTATAATTAGGCACGGGTACAACTATATACATATCAATTTAGATTCTCAGTACATCGAATGCATTGATTTTGAGGGGCCTAAAATTGGGCCACATTTTTGGAATCGTAAATAGTTTCGTCGTGGCAAGGGCTACTCCAGTCAGTGGACATTTTTCTTTATGGCTTGGGTATTTACGTGTATATAGGCTACAAACAAGATGGACTCATGGTATGGTATTTCTCCAATGAGGAACCTGCAGAACTACGCCACTTGGAGGCGCTGTGAGCGGTTGTACCTTCTTTCGACGTCTCGTCCCTGTTGCACTGCGTCAATGACGTCGTGACGCTACGTCATTACGTTGCTTTGCTCTGATTTTGACGCCTTCGGCCGGACCGCTCGCAGCGCCGACCTGTCGGGATAAAAAGTTATGCGGGTTCCTCATTCGCTTCAAAACTACATGTATTAAAAAGAAAACATCCATCAAGTGCTGGTTCAGCTGGTTCACTTCATTTGTTCCGTCTCAACTTTCTTCTTCTTTCTGAGTGGCGAAATAGAGTGTGTAGATAGTTTGAAATCAGGAAGCCACAGAACTACCGCCACTGGGAGGCGCTGTGAACGGTTGTACCTTTCGACGGTCGTCCCCAGTAGCGGTAGTTCTGTAAGTTTCTCATTATCAATCTTTGGAAATGTTGTATTCATATGCAAGAACCGTCTTAGCAAGAAAAAAACATGATGATGTTGTGCTCTCGACTACATGATGTGATTCATATCAAGATGCAGGCATAATCGATAGAAACTCACCCACTGATATTGACCATTCCCTCAAGACATACCGAAGGCACTCCAACCAATGGTACATAAAAACATAAACTATCCGCCATACCCGAAGGATTCAATCACAGAATTTGCCTCGATGGGAACTTTATCCTCCCCTTCCGTTGCTTGCGCAACTCCGACAGCCGTGAGCCCATTTGTTTTTAAAGCCCCACAGTATTGAATTTTACGATATTTTCAAAACGTTAGGAGAGTGCACATACAGGTCCCATAGCCTCGTGAAGGTCCCCAAAATGATTGCCTGATACGCACTTCACAGAATCAAGGCCTAGTTTTCAGCACGCATTGGAAAAAACTGCAGGGAGCGCTCCAATGTATTCCGACAGAGCGTAGTACATTTTACACTACGCTGACGTCGTGACGTCGTGTGAGAATCGCGGCGATGATTTGCGTTTTTCACATTCAATACAGTGGGGCTTTAACGTCTTTGCCACAACCGCTCGCAGCGCCGCTGTCGGGATAAACCGTCATACAGATTCATCATTAACAATCACCAGTACGCTTTCTGCTAAAATAATGCATCCAATAGACGATTCTCGAATTCGCATATCTGCGCACTTCCGCCGAAATCTCAACCAGGACCTCGATTTGAAACCAGGTGACGCAATGATTCAAGGTGACGTGACGCAATGATTCAACTATGGTCGACTCTGACGCAGCGTCTTCGAAGTCACTGTTGTGGGGTTGTGTGCGTCACATAGTTTCAGACAGAGGTTATGGTGGAGATTTCGGCGGAAGTGCGCAGATCTTTGTCGTTTACGTCAATTTGAGAACGGTCTATCGGCGCCATAGTCTGGGAATTGGAAACGATTTGAGAAGTTGCATTATGGGCCTGAAGGGAGAATAGTGTCCGTAGCATCCGCTCTGCGGCTTCTACAAACAGACAAACATGCGACTGGCGTCACTTTGCTTGTATGTTATGAATCACGGAGAATACATGACTTCAAGGAAGATGTAATAACCACAGACATGCAACAACTGTCATATTCCCATGTTTACCCAAGACGTACTAATCTCCGGCATCCATTCATACGAACTCGGATGNCAAAAAAGCCATTCTCCCTTCTGTGTTGTAGGTATGAATCGCGCCTCTATCAGAAATGGCTCTGACTGCGCCCTTCATCGATAACGAAATTGGTGCGATACCAGTTGACGAAGAAATCATCTGATATTGGTAAATGATTTATTTCTTTGGGATGGTCACTCGACAGGCTGTATGGCGATCCTGAGAGTTTCACCAGAGGGCAGGATTCTGTCCACCACCCCAACGGGAATACTGATTGACCCTCATCACAAACTTGGTTAGGGGTTCGCACATCTAACGATGGCCCTCGGCACTCTGCGTCACTTGCCATGGTCTCTAAAAAGTAATGGAGTTAGACATGTGCCTTGCAGCGATGGCGATGTATCTGACGGGACTGTTTTTATCATCGATACTCGCCAGGGCCCAAAGAAAGACGGGGTTCCTTGCCTTGTACGGCGAGTGATACCCACTGTACTGGGCATTTTATCTTCCGAATGGATATCACGGTACAGCTCTCTCCCCTTGGCGTCTACCAAGTCCAGCGCGGGGTCCAGTGCAGACATGCAATCTACCTCATCTCACACTCGGTTCTCCAGCTTCCCATAGAACTTCGCCGCACTGGTTTATGATTTTCCTGCAACCGTTCCCTAGAGAGTGTATCTGGTTACGGTAGGCAGTTACACCACTCTACCAGCTCCCACAAGGAAAAGAAAATCTTCCTATACTACAGTCTCAGAAGCCGAGTTTGCGATGGACAAAAACGACCATTGTCATTCCGACAATCTTGGAAATTCTTCGATCGCGAAATAATGATTGGGGAAAATTGGTAGCACATCGTACACGGCGAGGGAGCTAATTGGAATCTCACACCGCAGAGCGACGGACTAACGAGGGAAGTATTGTTACAGATAATCACCAGAACCTCTCTCTTCCAACAGGTTCATCGTTTGATTTTATTTCCAGGAGTTCTCGGGTTGTTGATATTCTTTATCAGCGGATGGTTGAAAGAAAACGTGGCAATTTGAAGTTATGGGATTGTAGCAAACGCGCAGAAACGCCTGAGGACATTTTGCCGGAAGCAGTGGAGTATCCTATTATGGAGTTATCTTTACAGTCATGGGTGACTTTACTGCCGTTAGAGGCCGCCTGTTAGCCGTCCCAGAACGTCACAAATTTGACGTCATAGATGTCAGCCATGGCGTCATTATGAAATGGATGACGTCGTGGCGTGATTTTCTTCTCTGTGACGTCAAATTTCGTGACGTTCCAGGACCGCTAACTGGTGGTGGCCTCTAACGGCAGTAAAATCTAAGAAACCAGTGGTACCATCACTCCCGTCAAAGTCTGATTAGACAGTAGACGAACCCAACACCGCTGGTCGCTGAAACATGCAGAAGGAAGTGGGTCAACTAGGTAATCAAGGAGGGTCTCGTGATACTGACCGAGACATGGATTGGTCCGACGTCCTGACAGGACCGTTTCCGCGGACGCCGTGAAATCCTATACCCTGTTTGATGTCCGAGATATTCACCGACGGCAAAAACAATCAATACAGCATGGTAATGATAGGGTCCATTTCAAAGAGTGGCCACAGGAGACGAGTCTCTGGACATGACAACCCCACCAGCCAAACCAGCACTGACTCATGGTAATCCAATCTATCTGTGCGTTATTGCCGACGAAACTCGCCCATAAAGGATTGATGGTGATGTACCAGGCTCGGAGGAATCGGCCGCCCTGGGGCTGGACGAGTCGACGGACCTCATGTACTCTACTCACGTGTTCACATTATTATGAAAACAATGACATGGTATCAGAGCATACCGGATCATCCATCTTTTGCGTTTGTCAGAAGTTCATGAGTTTGGTTCCTTTACCAGCTTTCCTTTCCCGTATGGAGCGGGACAATTGACAAGTTGAGTCCTAGCTCAGCCTGGCTCGGCCAATCACAACAGTGTACAGGACTTTGTCTTCGTCGGCTATGTCCGCCATCTGATCCGTTGTATTGCGAGAAAGAAGGATCACGGTGGCTGCGACATCCACGGGGAACCGCTGTAGTAGAAAAGCGGGCCTTTTTTCATCGTTTCCACGATGCAACATGGCTCTGTTGGTTGGGCGTTTTGCTCCTGGTGCGCCATGGTGTCGACGTTGTCGTTCGTGTCGACATTAGGGAGGTTTCGCAAGCGCCCGGTTAGGCCCTACGACGACGTTTACCCATTGTGTTGGTATACCCAAACAATAGATAAACGTCGTCGTATGGCCTAACCGGGCGCTTGCGAAACCTCCCTACTGTTGAAGTCCTGGAAACGACGAATAGTGTTGGATGGAAAAATGAAGTCCCGAACCCTCCACCGCGGTTTTCTAAGCAATTTCCACCATGTTAGTTGGTGTTGCTTGTCAACTCTTGAGTGTTGTATCACCAGCAAGAATGACACTAGGACTACTGCCTGTGGAAAGTACAAGTGTGATCGGGCAACTTGGAAATAGGCCGTTGCGGCAGGTTGAAGCCTTCGTAAGAGCATCGTTTGCAATCTGCTGGCGTTTACATGTTGATACTAGTCTACATAATTAAAAATTGGTCGGTTGAGTCGACTGCTGTTTTGGGATGCGTTGGAACTCAACATACGTTAATTCAATTTAGAAAACATTGAAGATGAAATAATTTCGCATTCAGATTGAACGTGCCAATTATTGACTAATGACATAATGTGTGAACTCAAGTTCATTATCTTACGGCAGGACCCGAGGAAAGAGATCAGATTACCGAATGACTCAGCTTCAATCAAAATCAAATTTCCTCCAGAAGGACTCGGGGTCACAATCTGAATCGTTAACACGAGAACTAATGATAATGACGAAGTTATGACAGTTACAGAAATCAAGATTGTTCTGGGTCTTTTCTAATAGAATCTAGGCATCCGACTTGAATGAATGATTGATTCAGCAACCCTCTTGTAACATGGACCACCATTGCAGTCACGTGACTGCAAAGAATCGGCCATATTGGCCGTCAAATGGCCGACGATGACGTAAAAACTGTCACGTCATGATATTTTGACGTCACGATCTGTGTGTTGACGCTGTGTTCATGACGTGATGACTTGACTTTTGACGGCCAATATGGCGGCGTCGTGTCGTCATGGAATTGTGACGTCACGTGGAGAACGTCCTGCGTAGTGCCAATGCTTTGCTGCAGAAGGGTCTGCACTAGCGATGCATTCCTGGCTGTAGTTCTTTCAGCGCGTCTATCAAAATGGCCAGTAGGGTGGTATGACAGCTCGAATGGTAGAATCACCATCATCACCTTCATTTACTATTCATGAAAAAGACGATTTCGCAGATAAGACAAATCACAACCAATTTCTCCAATTTTTCGACAGATGACGAATGACTTGTTGCTGTAGGATATAATTGACTATTGACTTGAGAAATCAACCGTGGCTAAAATATTCATCAAGTGGTAAATTGACAGATTGAGCCAATCAACGAGGTGTGATTGAATGACGGACAAAATTGACACTTATAACCTGTCGACATCCCGTTGGCCAATCATTGCCTTCGCCACTTACGATCCATATCAGGATGTGAGGATGGTCTACGCGTTGCTGTAGTGAAGCCAATCATTATAAACCAGTTTTTCCTATTCCCTAATATGTCGGCCATCTCAGCACGGTAGGCTAAACTATCTTCAATCTTCTGCCTTCATCAACTTAGGGAGCTTCTCAAAATAAATTTGAAGCCAAAAAGATGAAATTTTTTCATCTCTCTGTGAACCCCCTACCCCCCTCAAAAGACGAAAAAGTGAAGAAGTCTGGCTTCAACACTGGGCAGGCCAAAATATGTATGATGCCTGGGAATGGTGAAGCCAGAAGGATATCAAGAAACGAAATTTTGGCCATAAAATAAAAACCTCCTCCCCCAGATGAAAAAAAAATCATCTTTTAGGCTTCAAATATATTTTGAGAAGGTCCCTTATTTCTTTGAGGGGCCTTCTCTGATTACACAATGTAGAAAATCATTGAAGGAAACAAGAAGATGAGGCCCCAAACCAAACATGGCTAATGCAGCGAGCACTTTCCATTCATCAGCCTCTCAATCTGTAAAACACCTAAATTATTAACCATTATTAGGATTTTGAAGGCTATTTCAAAATGCGTTTTGTGAGTTTTCCAGTGGGGCAATCTCTTTCGGACTCGTTCATTATCCGATGTTTATGAGTTACCTCCCCAAAACACCTCATTAATCTTGTTCAGTGTGACACAGCGAACCGACGAAAGAATCTCACAATTTCTTACAAAAGAAGTTAACAGTTTGAAGCATCGTCGCTTTCAACGTCACCATGCAATTATCAAAGGTCCCAATTTCGCTTACCGTTTATGCTGATTGTTTCACTGTAACCTTACCTCGCCTATTGTGGCGATATGCACTGCAGTATGTACACATCTGTGCTCTGGTTAAGGTCGATGAAAGTTCAGACAATGCTGAGTCATTGGGATGTAATTGACAATGTATGCAGATTGTTATTATCTTTAGTATTAGCCTATCGATGTTCTGTGTAAACAGATGTGTTGGTCCACTGAACGGATTAGGCGAGTCATCGGTCAGAGATTGTTTGCATTGTCCACAAGATAATTGAAACGTGGTATAAGGTTGACGGGGGGATCCCACTAACGCCAATCCTCAAGCGACAACTTTCATAGAAGTACCCGCTTTTTATCCCGCCAGGGCGGCGCTGCGAGCAGTTGCACCAAAGACGGAGGAACAACAATGCAATGACGTCGCGTCACGAGCTCAGCCACCGCCAGACACCCCACGGGCACACTCAGCCACCGCCAGACACTCTCAGGCACGCTCAGCCACCGCCAGACACTCTC
>NMRB01000144.1:555320-609920 GCA_002633025.1 Notospermus geniculatus
GTTGTGACATCGCTCCGCCCTCCGACTACGCTCGTCTCATCTCATGTCCAGAAGCCCTTTTTATAATTCCTTATGGCAGGTTCTTGAAGACCTAATACTAATACTACCCCTACCCATATGAGCAGAAACTGAAAAATCAGTGTCGACAGAAAAACGCGTCACTCCAGTAAAAAATGGTCAAACAAGGCAACATTTATATGTCTGTGGAGCATATGGATGCATCTAGATGACCTCGGTGGATATTTGACCATAACATGTGTGGATAGAGAATGGTAATTGAAAAAAGTGTTAAAAAACCTAAAAACTAAGCATTTTTTCACAAGGTACATAATTCATGCTTAAAACGTCCCCTCCACCATCTTTTAATCAATTCTGTCTTTTCTAGAGTTTCAGATTGTAAAGTTCCAGCCTGAAGAAGACCCCGGTTGGGGTCGAAAATTTGCTTAATATTCTGGAAATTGACTTTATATACTTTATTTTATCAATTGGGCACTTTAGTTTTGATATCCGGTACAGGATTATGCATCTTGACTACCGAGGGTTGCGACATCGCTCCGCCCTCCGACTAATTTACATGGTTGATATAATAGTTATTTTTCCTCGGACAGGTGGCAGCACCGTGTATACCAAAACATAAATGTTATCTATTTTTATATCTATCTTGGTAAATATTTTTGTAACTGAACTATATTTATGATTTTACGCTCAAAAACAAACAAAAAGTTGTGAAAGGCGAGATTTAATTCGATTTTATCTGATTTGTTAGTACATGTACCAGAAGGTGGCACACCGTAATGTTTACAATTCGAACTAGAGCACCTTTAATGCTCCAATGAAGAGTCGACAGCATGGTAACTAGTAGGACACATCAAATACAACGCAAGCAGCATGATATTTTCAGCAAACTTCTCACAACTAAAAAAACAAACATATTCCAAATGAGAGAGTTCGTGTTGCTTGTAATTTCAGTAAGAGCGTCAAGTCCCTAAAAACGACATGATCAATCTAATAAGAGAACTCTCCTCCTCAACATCCTCACTTACATAATCAAATCTTTCCTTATTTTCTTACAAAAAATTGAGGAGCGTTCAACGCCAGGCAGGATCTGTGTGAAGGGTTTGGAAACTGGATATGATTGGCAGGGCTGGAGAAAAATCAATTACAGTAGCTTTCTGTAACATGGGAAATAGAGAGATCAACGGCTGATGAGAAAAAATAGGGAATCCGTCAAGAAGTGAGAACGTAAGAGGCAACTGGGGAAGGGAAAGGGTTTCAAATTTGAGACACAGTCCGCAAGGCAAACCTTTCCCCGACATCGAAGTCGAAACAGGTAATTTGATGAGCACAACTTGCTTGATAGAGAGTTTTCGCAACCTTTGCGAAACGCCTACGCGAACGTCTATGTAGACGCACGTTGGCGTCCACGTAGGTTGTGAAAACTCCCTATTGAAGACGCATGCCGGGGTATCATTCGTCTTGGTTACGTCATGACGTGACTTCTCAAAGGAGCGATGACTTTCCGAGGAGGTAATGATGCCAAAGCTATGTTGGCCTACACAACAGTTCCGTTTTTTTGGGGGGGGGGCTCGTCCGTGGAGACTATGGTCTTCAACACCAACCCAGAACAAAGGGGCAAAGTGTCTCGACATATCGGTGACCTCAACAATCATATTCTTTAAACAGCTTTAGATAATAAGGACAGATCAGAGATTAGGAATAAGACCATCATTATCTGCAACCATGCAAACTATGAGGCCGTAGAAAAAGCGGCTAAAGAACATTTTGCTAAACCTCCGAGATGGACAAGGATAACTTGATCCTGATGCATTAAATACTTTAGTTCCTGCTCTCTCAGAGGCACCGACGTTTGATGTTGATTGAGTGATAGCCAAGCTCGGATCAAATAGTATGTTATTCCTGACACGCATGTCAACTGCGTCTGTCACTGTTGTATTTGCCTTTGACAACTCGTGCCTTATCCTTCAACCCCTCAAAGTTAAGGTAATTGGTTTGTAATCCCTGTCACGGAGCAGGGGCGCTGAGCTAGATAGCAATTTAAAGATGGTTGAAACGATTTTTGACATGCCCTTGGCATTTCAATCGTCATTTCAGTTCCAAATCCTAAGTTCTAAATATTTGCTCTTACTTTGAGTAACATCTCCTCAGCTTGTAGACTTCGCTGAGGAGACGTTCTAAGGCTGGTCGTTCCAACTATAAAGAAGAGAGCCTGCCAGGTATAGGAAACAAACTTTTCCTGGATAAATCACTATCATGAGGAACACTCACAACTTTTTATCCCGACAGGGCGGCGCTGCGAGCGGTGCGACCGAAGACGTCGAAAACAAAGCAAAACGTCGCGTCACGACGTCCTTGACGCAGCGCAAAACACGAGGACGTCGAAAAGAGAACATGTAGTACCGCTCACAGCGCCTCCCAGTGGCTGTAGTTCTGCAGGTTCCTCATTTAACTCGAATGTAACCAGTCTGCAACAGGTTGTAGTTCTCACTGCTCCCGCCTGTCGGGCAGAAAAACATCTCAACAAGGTTCACCTTTCGTATTGAACTAATTACATCAACGTAAATCAAATACTTGTTGAAATCAGGAGTTTTTTTCTTTACAAAGCGAGTTCTCACTTCATTGGCAATTTGACGCCGGCGAGGTAACAAGAGTATTAAACAGCAATGAAAAAGATTGGGAAGAGTCACTCATCAGGTAGCCACATCACCTGTACGGTGCTAATTTGTGTTCAGAAAGGTATTTCTAACAGAAGTGCAGGGTATTTGGTGTTACTTGTCGGGAAAATTACACGGGCCGGTTAGAATTGTTGAGATATTTGCGTGTGCTGGAAGTTTTACCAACTAATCAAGGTTATTCACAACTAAATAAAAGCATCTCAGCAACTGTGCGGTTATTCAACGTTTCCAGGACGTAACGTCGTTCTGTTGGGGGTGTGCGTTTTGCTCCCCGGCTTTGCGTCATAGGACGACGTCAGCAACGCATTTTGCCCCGGCTCTGCGTCATGACGTCGACGTCAGCAATGGCGGACATTGTTGAAGTTACGTCCCGGAAACCATAAAAGCAGTCAATGTCGCTCTGTTGCAAGGATTAAACCAGCTCAGCTCTTGAAAAAGGAAGCAAGACAAAGGCTTTGAGAATTTGATATCAACTTTATATGACTGGACATACAATGTAATAAAAAGGAGACGTCCAGAGCAAGGGAGAGTTAGAATTCTTTTAATATTCTACCTCTCGGGTTATGTTGCCAAATATAGACGATACTATTACCATTCTCAAACGTACGTCCTCGTTTTCTTATCTAAAAACGCAAAAACATCATGATCCTTGTAAAACGATGCCTTAAGTACAGATATCCTGACTGAACAGAATGTCCATTACAAAAGGTTTGTTTCCACACAATGTTCTTTATCACCCTGAAGTAGCCTTTTGTACATCCAATAGTATTGCCTCTTCTTATGTGACAACTGTTGCTCCGACATTTACTTAGCTGGAGTACATTTCACAAGGCATATCGAGCATTATTTCCCGGTCCTTATACTTTGTTTTTTTCCCTGAGGTATCATCAGAATCTCCCGTCACTGGCTGTGGATAACCCAATGCTACTACTCTATGAAATACCGAGTGAAGTACCCGTCGCCGTATCCTGCGACAAGTCGGAAAGATCGTGTGTTCCTGGCGTTTATTCTATTATACACCCTCCTTCTGGCCAATATTGCCTCGGCAAGAGAACCATCCAATAGTAACAACAATCTAGATGTTGAGCTCTCGTGACAAAATATCACGACTTGGTATTCTCTCCTGGTTCTTCACCTCGTTTTCCCTTCTTCTGGTAAGTTGTTTGGAACGAGTCCTGTTCCCGGGGGAGCGTTTTCAGCTAAGTCATATCAATAGTGATGGTACTCTACTGGACAGGTATATGTAAGCAATAGAACCAGAACCATGGACAGGATGGCGCACTCAGAGTCGGCGTTGTATCTCATGGTAATATCCCTCGATGATTTTCTTACAGCGACTCCTCGCCAATTTTTGAGGGCTGGTGTTCCGTGTTATGGCTATTGTTAATGCCTACCAAGCTCTTCCGTAACCCCTCTTGCGAGTCCACTAGCATGGGACTCGTTGGATTGTACAGCCAGCATAGGGAAGACGGTAATGGCGAGGACTCCATATTTCATATCCCGATATTTCATCTTCCTTTCAATGGGTTGATCTCAGATGGAGGAGATACCCCTACTGCCTGGTCACAGTGATACCCCTACTGCCTGGTCACAGTGATACCCCTGCTGCCTGGTCACAGTGATACCCCTGCTGCCTGGTCACAGTGATACCCCTACTGCCTGGTCACAGTGTGTGTTACCGTACATGGAAACTGTATCTTCGGTATGCTCTGCTCCTTCCGTACCCTACCGTTTCTTCGAAATCATACTTTTTTACTTTTCATACTTTACTCATTTATATTCAATGCTCAACTGGCGTATAAAGTTTGACTCAATCTAATTATTTTACAATAACTCTTCCAAGCAATAGTCATTTGTGGCAATCACAAAGCAGTACCGTGTCTCTTGCTTGATTCCTTCAATCTTGCATCCAATAAAAATGCCAAGCATCATCCGAAACCAGCTCGTGCCATCCAATTACAAGCCCTGTATGCCGTAAGCAGCACCGCAAGCAAAATAGATTAGAAATAATTCACGGGTGAAACGTCATCGATATTACATTCCCCCTGCGGTGGGTTGGCACGTCGAGGATCGCTCCCAGGGAGCGGATGATGGTATTTACGTCTTATAAGATATAGAATACATATTTAAATGTCTGATAAAAGATATAAGACTCGCCCCCGGGTGTTCACATCCTATTGCTTTGTATTATTGACGTACAGTTGTGAGAATTCGTTTATGTTGGTGGTAGGAATGAAAGGCGAACGCTAATGTTCATCTGTTTAGCGTCTTGGTGGTGTTTTAGGCTCTTCTCATGAATGTAAGCTGCAATTTTAGGTTCATGACCACCCAATGGTGTCTTTGGTTATCAAACACGTGTGATTTGAGAACAAGAATACTGACCAACAGACTTTTCCAACAACAGTTCCAACAGTTCTCGCCATATGACGTCAGAAGCTTAAGCTGACGTCAGAATCCACTGGAGCGCTAAGCTGGTCAAGCGGGCCATGGGCACAAAAGTTCAGGTAAAATAACTGTCTGACTGAGAGGATGCGTTTGGTAGTGTTATATCATGCTCGGAAATGAATGGCCACGACGTCATGTGGGAAAGCAGGAGGCCACCATATATTTATCTTTGTTGGAAAGGTGATGTACAGCATGTTCGTGTCAGGCAGGCCTAATGATGGCCATGTAGGCCTATATGTATATGTTTCTTGGCTGATACCCCTTATGAAAAAATATTCTCCATTTTACCATGGTGAATGGTAATTCTGGACGGTAAATGACAGTTTACCATGGTGAAAGAAGGTTTACCATGGTGAAAGAAGTTTTACCATGGTGAAAGCCAATTATACCATGGTAAACTGTCATGAAGATTTTCATAAGGGACATGGTACTGCATTCTCTAAACATTCAACAAATCGCTTCTTACGCTTCAGATGTGAGTCTTGATCATGACTTCCGTTTTTCAATCTTTCCCGCCATTTACAGAAAAAATTTGGTACGATGGCGTTTGGCAGCGTAACTCTACATAGAGGAGTATGTGGGTTAGAGCGGCAAGTCGTGACCACACCTCCATTTTCTAACAAGACGTGAGACCGATGCCAGATGTTGTTAGCCGTGTACTGAACAAATCGATGGCAAGGGAAGGTTACCTTTGCCGAGTTGGCTTGCTGTAACGTCAAGACCAATGGTCTGGAGCAAGTCAGGGCTTCCCAGTCAATTGTTGTGGCTTAAGCCCCCGTCACATATCCACCGCCGCGGGCCCCCTACGATTTTCCCCACCCAGCTGCCTCTGGCGTGGATTTTAGAGACAGTACGGGTCCATTACGATTTTCATTTTCATTTTCATGTTCATTTTCATTTCTACGGTTTTCATTCCCCGGGGATCAGCGGCAATCTGTCTGTTTTTACTCGCCGTACGGGCCCCGGAGTGGATATGTGACGGGGGCTTTAATGTTTGGCCTACATTTAGGGCCAAGTGGTGACGCTTCCTGACGGCGTCAAACCAGCGCTATGATGAAAAACTGGGTTTGTCTACCTCCTCCTTTCCAACCGACGTATAACTGGTTTTGTGTGTATACATGGTTCAAAGTCATAGGCTTATATTTTATCGGTAGGCCTACTTTGACGACATCATACGTAAAAGTTGGTAGTACACGTACCGGAAATCTCAATGAAATCATCTCTGGGAGTCATGTCTGTGAGCGAGATTATGAATATCTCACAAGCATGTCTTTCAGTAGTCGTGTATGTGTGACGCCAGCTTAGGAGCGCATGTACTCAGTGTTACATTGACTTCACTCAGATCATCTGTATGTGTTTGCTGCCAGAGTGAGTAGGAGAGACCAAAGACTCATGTCAGAAATGATATACAGTTCAGTTTTTTTTAGATTTGGTTATTTGCCCTCTCATTCTGTCCTCATGAGAAATGTCGTCATCAGAGAGCCATTTGCTTCTGTTACCAGCAGTAGTTACCGAAATTTCCATTGGTTTGAAACTGACGACTGCCTTTAACTAAAGCGTTCCAACAACAGCAACGACCAATTCAGCTTCCACCGCCTCCCGCATGACGGCGTCCGTTCATCCTATCGATTTTTACCTGTATGTTTGCCAGGTTGCATGCGAACAAGCACACTCCTTGTCGCTTGTCAGCATGGAGGAATGATCGCTGATGGATTAAAGGACAAGAATAGCGTGCGTCACCACAGTATCTGCGAGGATGCTGAATCGTGTAGATGATACACTGGAAACGTGCTGTAGCATGAACGACAAGGACTTGGTCTGCGAGGTTGTTTGATAAAGAGGGATTTCAAGTCCTTGTTCTGTTGTTCCACATCACGTTCAGAGTGATTTCATATTCTGGCACATGGTGGCAAAGAATCAATGGATTTTCTTAATGAAAAGCATTGCATCAACTGTTCTTTATGCTGTTAAACGGTGCGGATTAGATGGGGAAAGGTTTCACAATAGACACCGAAATCCTTCTCATGGGAGATCTATTAGACAAAAGTAAAACATTTCAATAGATTTTATCAGCCGCATTTCAATATTAATTCGCGTATGGGAATTTTCGGCAATGCATTTTGCAGGATTTACGAATATTCTGTAAGTGTTGGAACGATATTTGAATAACAAACGATCATATTGTGGCTTGTAAGCAGTTCCTGGGAGAATTTGAGATTTCCTGCATTTCTTACCCGTCGAGGATTATAACATTAGTGAGATTCCGAGGCAATAATCTCTGTATTTTAAACCATTAAATTCAGATTTACTGAAATATCGGACATTTCTGCAATTCTATGAACCCCGAGCAGGATGGTGTTAAGCATCAGTAAAGGATTACAATAGAATTTATTGGAATTCTCGCATCTCTTGGGAGACTCTGGTAAGTGTGGCCTGCTTGTCATGTTTTTACAATGTCGGTGTCAGTTGCTTGGTTGCTTGTTGTCATATTAACGATGCCTGCTTTGTGAGATTCTGCCCGGCGACACCTTATTACAGGGAGGTTCGCCGTTGTATCATCGAATCATCTAATCTTTTCGAAAAAAATCTTTCAGAAAAAAGGTCACAGACGAAGAAAAACCAGTCTGCGGCATACCTCAAGGGGCTTAATATAACGTTTTGTAGCATTTCCCAGTTCCTTAATGTTTCACCTTTTCGCCCTTTCACTGATAAATTTAGCAAATCCGGAAATCCTGCAGAAAACACAGTTACGCACTGAAAGTCTTCGAATGAGCACCATGTGACGGGGTGCTGACGAGGCTTAGATGCATTTTTTCCATTTTTCTCTACTTTCGACAAAATCGCCTTGCAATGAAAGGTTTACGAACGTTTTTTTCCCTGATGACAGAAGGTGACCTTGTAATGCGAAGTAATTCTTTATTGACATTCTCCTCTGAGAGCTAACAAACACGTACTACCCATCAGGTGGTACACAAGAGAAATAACTTCTGTCATCCATTCCATTACAGCATGACAATGTCGATTTCTTAACAATGGGCAATATTCACCACAGATTGGCACAAGTAGGCCCAATGATTGATATTGAATATCGGCAAAGCACGTAAAGATACAATAGCGAGTCGTGTACTTATCTATACTCTGGTGGTTGATCAAATGCAGCAATTGAACGTGCTGTGTATACAATAATGTATTGATCACTAAAATCTATATGATAATCACCTTCCACCTGGCAGAGAACCGAAATAGATAATAAATATTCTAATCATAAGGAAATGTGACGGTGGAAGAATCATACCATCCTTTAGATGATAGAAGATGTATAAATCTGACCTTTGACCTTATTTCACATCATGATACAAAAAGGTCAGAGTATTCACCACACTGATCCAGTATCTAATGACAACATTGTATAGCACACTAAGTATTCACTTGATCATTCACAGCATGCAGAATCTGGTTGGTGTAATGAAAGACTTGCGCCCACTTCAAAGACTGATTCTTTTTCCCTTTTATTCCTGAAGCAGCCATACAGCGGGCATGCAGTATGTTTCTTAATTTATCTACCACTTCTTCAATCATGTTACAAGATTGAAAAAATAATCTATACATGTAGGCCCACATTCATATGATGAACAACTATTGTATAACGTTTCTTAAACTGTTAAAGCCGCGCAAAAGGGATTTTCCCGCCAGTTACCGATGCGTTTACAATGGAATGTGAAATAATTGCGCTAGGCCTTTATATTCCTCTACTATTGTTACTGATAATCATGACCACGAACAACTAAAAAAGAACACAGAAGGACAAATTTCATGCCCTACGCAAGACATGGAGATTCCATTGTTTGGGGTGCATTTCCGAACCGCGCCGCGGGAGTTGTCAATTTCATTGCGTTCGTCCGACTTTGCTTTTGTCCTGTCTCACCTTCGACAATAATGTGGTCACTCAGTAAAGTCTAGTTGTTATCTAATGTTTTTTGTTGGTAAAAATAGAAACCTGGTGGTCGGCTATGCTACATGAAAGGGTATGCATAGGCCTATCGTTGGCCATCGTTGGTGCCAGCGGACTTGGCGGTGTTCTTTCGTGATGGCGAATTTCCACGCCTTACCATCATCTTGAGGTAACCATAGGTTCTTAACGCTCGCTCACTCGGTGATGAAGTGTCTGAGGTCTGTCATCCTCCGATATTCTCAGGATGCGCCGTACAGTAGGCCTACTTGTAATAAAATGGGTCCTTAGGATCAGGCGTATGCACTGTTACAGTACATCTGTGTACATGCGTATGTACGTTACAATATGAGGCAGGATGTAGGCTCACGTTTTCCTACAGGGAGAACATACATTGTAGATCACTCTGGTATTAGGCCGAAGTTCGCTCCCTCAAGCAACAGACATTATTCGTACCCTCAGTAGGCCTATGATAGCACCCATCCTGAGGTAATCGGGGGTTCTTATGCTTGTTCCATCCGTCACTGCAAAAATGCTTGTTCCCCGTCATTCCATAATACGAATATTCTTGATTCCCTCAGGGTAGATACCACCAGACATAATGACGCAGAACTACAAAAACCTAGGAAACTTAGAACATGTACGAGGAATGCGCAAGCATCCTGGACACATGTCATTTCTGAGGAGAGCTGATGATGAGGTACATACACTATCTCTAACAAGTCATGCTCATCCTCCACCAGCATACACGTGGTACATATGGTCTTAGATCTGGTCGAGATACCAGCTACATGTTTCCAAGACTGAAACATGACTTAGGAAATTGATGGCTGCCGGCAGACTGCGAAATCGAATGTAGACGTGTTACATTTGGGCACTTTTTGTCTGAAGCAATTTCCATGTGGCGTGAAGGGAAGTGAGTGTCAACATTGAAAAACGTTCAGCCCTGGAAGATTATGATATCTTACCCCTCTGGCTGGGCTGAGTTCAGCAGTTAAAGATATTCCATTAGGGAAACTGCCAGCTTGTATGTCGTAACGGCTTCTGTGTAGACAATATACACGAGTACATTGACTATTTTTTTCAAGGAACATACTTTGTACTACTCATCTCTGTACCAACATTCTAAGAAAACATTCTTAATAGCGAACCGCCGGAATACGTCGGACTTGTCAATTTCATTAGGGAGGTTTAGAAATCAAACGATAAACGTAAACGTTAACGACAACGTTATTTGTTAGTACCGAAAATGCAAGATAAAATTTGGTTAATGTGAGTATGAAAAATAACGTTGTCGTAAAGTTTACGTTATATCGTTTGATTTCTAAACCTGCCTATTGTGTTTGTCCGAACCTCGTTTTTCTGTCTCACCTTCGACAATGTGGTAACTCAGTAAATTCTTGTTGTTATCTAAAATGTTTGTCCGACATTTGCTGGTAAAAATAGAAACCGGGCGGTATGCTATTCCTGTCGATTACATGCTGTTGTGAGACTCATTAAGGTGGATCAGCCATTCAATATACAATTCGCCGTGTGTTTCAATCTTTTTTTTTTACAAAAACCATCATAATCCTGTCCTGTATCAGTTGATGATCCCTAGCTGTCAGACAAAGATCACGTATAACGTATAAAAGCTGTGGGGACTGAATACGTTAATGCTTACATCATCGGAAACAGCTTGGGGCCACAAAAACCTCCTACATGATGAGACGTCTATATGGCAGCCATTTGGTCAATATTTAAAACCAGATTTTATTTATTCATTTATTTTGCCCAATAAACCTGGTCCCATTCTTAAAACCTTACTAGACTTGGTTACTTGCTTAAGTGTCCAGTTTGAACAGACCAAATGTACACAAATGGCAACCAACTAAGCTAAGAATTGTTTTGTGAATATTGGCCCTGGTCTTTTTCCCAAAAAAATCGCCACCAGACGTACTATTTTACTAACCTCTAAAAACAACGTTTCCAGAGATAATTGGTGAAAATGGACATTGTAACAAGCAGATTATAGTTGATTACTGCAACAGTCATTCCAGACATGCCTTCAAATCTGCAGCCTCTGTGATATATATCAATACTAAGTACCACACTAAAAGTCAGCTTCCTCGCATGAGTCTAAACATGCATAAATGAGGATGGTACTAGATTTTTTGCAAACTGGTTTGAAAATGTGATTATATTTAACAAGTTGATGTAGTAATTACGGCAGATAGTTAAGTAGGACTTTTCATGCCAGTAATTAGAAAGATGATTCATGGCTGTACATGGCTCTCTTCACCCTTTCCGTCGACATGAATTGATCCTGTTAAAGGGTTGGTATAGCCACTTTTTGTCGAGACTTTCCTGCCGTTAGAGGCCGCCTGCTAGCGGTCCTAAAACGTCACAAAATTTGACGTCAAATGGTGTCCACGTCATTATGGATGACGTCATGGCGTGCACTTCTTCTCTGTGAAGTCGAATTTCGTGGCGGCCTCTGACAGAAAGTCATTGGCGCCACTGGTGATGATTGCATCATTCTCCGATACCGTAGTTTTACCTTTCTCCCCAGTGTGGAGAATGTACGATTACATACATTGATTCCCTAGGAACGAGGGTTACTCTACATGGGGTTGATAACTGGTAGTAGAGGTCTGTTTAGCGTAGGGAAGGGAAGGAATACCGGTGTAGCAGTAAAAAGCGTCCTCCTGTAAAAAGTGTCCACTTCTATTGTTCGAATGGCGGAATAAGCGGCATGGGTAAAGAAACCAATTGTCAGAGATTAGAATGTAATAATAGGATCTTTTGTTGCCCGGACAGTTTTTCCTAGGACGTTCTTTCCCTTCACACCTGCCCTTTAAGAGTTGGCTTCTTTGGGATCATGAAAGTGCTGACGCGGGTGCCTGTAAAATAAGGAACGGGAAACCACGAAACGAAGCAAAAGTAGAAACCTGACACTGAGAGACTGAGAGAATGTTATTGCACTTTAAAGACAATGTTTGTGAATCCGTCGAGACGACATTGTCTTCAGTTTCATTTACTCTCTTGAATGTTTCAAGTTGTCAGGATATGACCATCTCATGATGACACACTAAATAAACCAAGGAATCAATCACTTTATCGGATAGCTCTCATGGAGAGTAGCGAAAAGTTAATCACATGGGTTAGCAATGTTTGCTGTTTGCTCAGTTTATGAATCTTGATGACACTGAGCGATTTGAGGATGTGATGCAAGATAATCGAGCTAAAGTGCCCTTCTGACATCGCTGGGATTTCTGGCGCCGTCTTGTAGAATCGTCTGCTCGCATGCAGCAGTGAGGACTTGCAAACTGCCGCCACTTGGAGGCGCTATAAGCGGCAGTGCGTCATTTTCGTCCGTGTTGCACTGCGTCAAAGGACGTCATGACGCGACAGAGGACGTCGTGACGCAACGTCATTGCATTGCTTTGCTCTGTTTTTACGTCTTTGGTGCAACCGCTCGCAGCGCCGCCCTGTCGGTAAGTCCAGCGGGTTCATTCTTCCTTCGTTTCTGTTGAGATCCTGAAGCTGGCTCCGTGACGCAGCCAATCAAAACATCGCTGGACGAGTGCGTACGTTTTTCACAGTCCAGTCGATCCCTGTCAGACCGAGATAAAACCATTACATCTCTATGTACACCGCCGTGCCCGTTAATAATGCATCTATGAATGCCTTGAGTATAAATCCATACAGAGAGGCGCTAGACAAATTGAAAATTGAATCCTGATATGGTGGATGAATTCCAACGGCTTCTCACACGATAAAGGCTAATGAGCAACGACATGCTACACTGTAATGTTCATTTGTGTTGTGAATGGTCGACGGTCGCCGTGGCTGTTGAATCAGAGCGCTTTGAGATCATTCAGGGGATGTTTGGAAGCAGATTCCAGAGACTCCCAGGTCTTTCGCAGTTTGTTCTTGGAGGGGTTACAACAAAATTGCTTTAAGGTCAGAGGCACCTGGCTTTGATACTGGAATCTAACATTCCTCCAACATTATCATATCAAAAGCGTCGGTGTCAGTTCGATTTGAAGATAAGCTGTGTAGTCAGCATTGCCGACCATCACCATCGGGAGAAACTAGTCCCCCCCCCCCCGAAGTCTAGTTATTGTTTATCAAGGGATCGGCTGTAGTCAGCTATTNGGGGACTGAATACGTTATTGCTAGCATCATCGGAAACAGTTTGGGGCCACAAAAATTCTACATGATGAGACGTCTATATGGCAGCCATTTGGTCAACATTTAAAACTATTTTGCCCAATAAACCTGGTCCCATTCTTAAAACCTTACTACACTTGGTTACTTGCTTAAGTGTCCAGTTTGTACAGACCAAATGTACACAAATGGCAACCAACTTAACTATTAGAAAGGTTTTGTGAATATTGGACCTGGTCTTTTTCCAAAAAAATCGCCACCAGACGTACTATTTTACTAACCTCTAAAAACAACGTTTCCAGAGATAATTGGTGAAAATGGACATTGTAACAAGCAGATTATAGTTGATTACTGCAACAGTCATTCCAGACATGCCTTCAAATCTGCAGCCTCTGTGACATATATCAATACTAAGTACCACACTAAAAGTCAGCTTCCTCGCATGAGTCTAAACATGCATAAATGAGGATGGTACTAGATTTTTTTGCAAACTGGTTTGAAAATGTGATTATATTTAACAAGTTGATGTAGTAATTACGACAGATAGTTAAGTAGGACTTTTCATGCCAGTAATTAGAAAGATGATTCATGGCTGTACATGGCTCTCTTCACCCTTTCTGTCGACATGAATTGATCCTGTTAAAGGGTTGGTATAGCCACTTTTTGTCGAGACTTTCCTGCCGTTAGAGGCCGCCTGCTATCGGTCCTAAAACGTCACAAAATTTGACGTCAAAGACGTAAACATGGTGTCCGCGTCATTATGGATGACGTCATGGCGTGCACTTCTTCTCTGTGAAGTCGAATTTCGTGGCGGCCTCTGACGTAAAGTCATTGGCGCCACTGGTGATGATTGCATCATTCTCCGATACCGTAGTTTTACCTTTCGCCCCAGTGTTGGAGAATGTACGATTAATACATTGAATCCCTAGGAACGAGGGTTACTCTACATGGGCTTGATAACTGGTAGTAGAGGTCTGTTTAGCGTAGGGAAGGGAAGGAATACCGGCCCTTTAAGAGTTGGCTTCTGTGGGATCATGAAAGTGCTGACGCGGGTGCCTGTAAAATAAGGAACGGGAAACCACGAAACGAAGCAAAAGTAGAAACCTGACACTGAGAGACTGAGAGAATGTTATTGCACTTTAAAGACAATGTTTGTGAATCCGTCGAGACGACATTGTCTTCAGTTTCATTTACTCTCTTGAATGTTTCAAGTTGTCAGGATATGACCATCTCATGATGACACACTAAATAAACCAAGGAATCAATCACTTTATCGGATAGCTCTCATGGAGAGTAGCGAAAAGTTAATCACATGGGTTAGCAATGTTTGCTGTTTGCTCAGTTTATGAATCTTGATGACACTGAGCGATTTGAGGATTTGATGCAAGATAATCGAGCTAAAGTGCCCTTCTGACATCGCTGGGATTTCTGGCGCCGTCTTGTAGAATCGTCTGCTCGCATCCAGCAATGAGGACTTGCAAACTGCCGCCACTTGGAGGCGCTATAAGCGGCAGTGCGTCATTTTCGTCCGTGTTGCACTGCGTCAAAGGACGTCATGACGCGACAGAGGACGTCGTGACGCAACGTCATTGCATTGCTTTGCTCTGTTTTTACGTCTTTGGTGCAACCGCTCGCAGCGCCGCCCTGTCGGTAAGTCCAGCGGGTTCATTCTTCCTTCGTTTCTGTTGAGATCCTGAAGCTGGCTCCGTGACGCAGCCAATCAAAACATCGCTGGACGAGTGCGTACGTTTTTCACAGTCCAGTCGATCCCTGTCAGACCGAGATAAAACCATTACATCTCTATGTACACCGCCGTGCCCGTTAATAATGCATCTATGAATGCCTTGAGTATAAATCCATACAGAGAGGCGCTAGACAAATTGAAAATTGAATCCTGATATGGTGGATGAATTCCAACGGCTTCTCACACGATAAAGGCTAATGAGCAACGACATGCTACACTGTAATGTTCATTTGTGTTGTGAATGGTCGACGGTCGCCGTGGCTGTTGAATCAGAGCGCTTTGAGATCATTCAGGGGATGTTTGGAAGCAGATTCCAGAGACTCCCAGGTCTTTCGCAGTTTGTTCTTGGAGGGGTTACAACAAAATTGCTTTAAGGTCAGAGGCACCTGGCTTTGATACTGGAATCTAACATTCCTCCAACATTATCATATCAAAAGCGTCGGTGTCAGTTCGATTTGAAGATAAGCTGTGTAGTCAGCATTGCCGACCATCACCATCGGGAGAAACTAGTCCCCCCCCCCCCGAAGTCTAGTTATTGTTTATCAAGGGATCGGCTGTAGTCAGCTATTGCAATGTAAGTCGGACTTTGATTCTTAGGACCACCATTCCTTTCATACCATGAATCTGGCAAACGAGAATAAGGATGCTATGCTATAAGACCATTCTCAGATTGACGTAAAAGACAAGGATCTGTGCACTTCCGCCGAAATTTCAACCACAACCTCGGGATCGGCTGTAGTCAGCTATTGTAATGTAAGTCGGACTTTGATTCTTAGGACCACCATTCCTTTCATACCATGAATCTGGTAAACGAGAATAAGGATGCTATGCTATAAGACCATTCTCAGATTGACGTAAAAGACAAGGATCTGTGCACTTCCGCCGAAATTTCAACCACAACCTCGGGATCGGCTGTAGTCAGCTATTGTAATGTAAGTCGGACTTTGATTCTTAGGACCACCATTCCTTTCATACCATGAATCTGGTAAACGAGAATAAGGATGCTATGCTATAAGACCATTCTCAGATTGACGTAAAAGACAAGGATCTGTGCACTTCCGCCGAAATTTCAACCACAACCTCGGNGAATGTCGCAGCTTATTCCGTCACTGTATTGTAGGCGAACATTAACAAATGGGAAACAACTACGAATGCTGCATCAGCAGCTTACGTTTTCCACAACCAACTGGTCTCAAATATTAATCAGGTTAAGATACAGTCGGCCGGGTGATATGCATCTCTGATGATAAAAAACAAACGAACCCAATCAAATAATCGCCAAGGGTTTTAGCAAATTGCCATCCGACGCCTCGTAAAACACCACTGGACATGCATCACTGAATTAAAACAATATTGGAGAAATAGCACGCTTGTATGGGCATCGATGTTTAGGGTAGGCTGCTCATGTATGCCAGGATCGTTAATCATCGATGTAGGCTGTCAATAATACATATATGACAATAGGTTTTTTATTTGGAGACAATAAACCCGGCATGACAACCATATATGGGGCAGCCATGTTTCGTTTGCTGGCCAGTGCGTTCAGCAAACGTAAAGTAAATTGTAAATGAATAATGCGTTGACCAAAAACACACAAGGTGAACTAGAACGCTAGCTCTCCTCCAAAATAACAATACAGAAGAAAACTGTCAGTTCAAGCGACCATGTTCAAGAGATGCTGCTGCTTACCAAAAGAGGGCAGCCCGGGGCAACAGTTGTTTTTCAAGATGGCCGCGTCTTTTAGCAGCAGTTGTTTTTCAAGATGGCGTCTTTTAGCCTCGTTCTCATCCACTGCGTTCGCGTTCGAACGATTTCTTTTGCTAACATAAGATTCTATATGTCAGATGGCTTCTTAAAAATAAACACAATATGCGAAACGGATGCTTTAACGTACACATGTAGAAACCACTCGGCATGGCGCGCTTTTTAGCCGCCATTCATACTTTCCCAAGCGATACAAATGTACCATCACAATGAACGTTGTTTGAAAAACATGTGGTACACTATCTATTGTCTGGTTGGATAGAAGTTGTGCTGAGAGTAACCCACTGAGGCATTAGCCTAAGAGCTAGTATCGAATTCATAATGGAAGAGAAGATTTGTTCATCTTTACATTTGCTTCCTTGCATTGTTTGTGGGTCTCGCCATGTTGCTTTTTTCGTTCGGGCACTGGCAAGCTATGAATCTTCAAGAAGAGGAAGGATCCTGTTAATATAATAGAGAGCTTCTTCACTGACGTCACAACGGTCACGTGACTGCAAAGAATCGGCCATGTTGGCTGTCAAATGGCCGGCGACGACGTCAAAACTGTTGTGTCATGACATTTTGACGTCAGGATCTGTGTGTTGACGCTGTGTTCACGCCGTGACGTCGCTTGACATTTTGACGCCAATATGGCGGAATCGTGTCGTCATGGAAATGTGACGTCAAGTGAAGTTCCTCTATAGCCTAAGCATGATGAGGAATGGGTTTGGGAGGTCTCTGCAGACTTTGCTGGGCAAACACTCAGACAATGTACGGAGAAATGGCTTTAGACGAACGGTGAAGACGGACATGAACGTTCATTACGACTACATCCAGTTCGAATGTTCTCTCATTACTGTAAATTACCATTTGAAGTTTATCACACGCAACAAGCCGCTGTATATTTCCACCAACTCATTCAACGACAGGTAGTTATCTCTTCAGTTGGAACATTTGCATGTAAGTGGTGGATGCGAACGTGGCCGTCGATACGAAAGACCAGAAGAGGCGTTGACTTGAATACAGATATATTCACTCTGCATTTACATTCACATGAATAATGCATTTGCATGAACCGCGATCTTCCTACAGTGAATCCCAGAATCAGGATCATTGTTGCAAGTGATTGATACAAGAGATTGATCACGTGACGTCAGTCAGCTTGATCAAACAATCCCGGTTTTGGAAAGCGGCGTAACACGTCACCTTTCTCAATCTTTGTCGCAATGGCCAGCGGACGAATCCTAATCTACACCACTGTGGCAGTCGACTAAGATTGACAAACCACAACAGCTTTTTATCCCGACAGGGCGGCGCTGCGAGCGGTGCGACCGAAGACGTCAAAAACAGGGCAAACTGTCGCGTGACGACGTCCTTGACGCAGTGCAACACGGACAAGACGTCAGAAAAAGGGACAGCACAGCGCCTCCCAGTGCATTGTGGCGGGGTTCTGCACGTTCCTCATTCTCAATTCGTCGGGAACAAAAGCTTGTGCTTTTCGCTTCCGCGACCAGCGGCCGTCAATGTACCCACGGATGGTATCAATAGACTCGAGTCGACTCGAGTGCAAGACGAGTGGGAATTCAATATTCACCATCGGCTGATCATCTCTGGTAAGAGCCGGCCAGATCAAGGCGAACTCCCCTGAGATTCATCATTAGTAAACATGTCCATGAATTCCGCGGATTCTCCTTGTAGGCCAGGCGGCAGACTGTATGCAAATCAAATCAAGGGAGTAACACGAGGACTCAGTCTTTTAGCCGATGGTTGATAATCATATTACGTCACGAACAATTGCTATCGGAGCTTGTACGGTGGTGTGACTTTGATTTTTGTTCCTCCGCCCGTGCTTGATGTGGCGTTAAGGGTGAGCTGATACCCCCTGGCGTGCTGCGCGGGCGATGCGAGCGTGTCTAAGTGATGACGAATTTCATGTTTGGTTTCAGAGGGGAATAATGCCAATAAAGACGATAGTGACAAACGCGATAAGACGGACCGGGGGTGAGCGCCTGGTGAAATTAGTGGGTGTCGAATCGTGAGAACCGAGACAGACGTCTCGTCAGAAAACGCTGTCAATTTCTTTGAGTAGAGAAAAGAGGTATCATATTTTTTTCAAGTTAAGCGTGTTTATGAGAGCTCCATCGCCTGCCACCGACCTCCGTCACACGCGGCTTTGGTCAACGACGCTGCAGGAGTGTCAAGTGAAGAGTCGTCAGGCTCTGAATCGCGATTGCTGACGGAAGGAAACGTGACTCCAAATCACACATTTACAATTCCCAATCGAACAAAATCCGTTTTCACAAACCTTAACATCGTTTACACTGTGTCAGCTACGTTAATTCAAATTGCGACATTCGAAAATTCGATTTAATCGGCAAATTTTCCGCCGGTTAATTCCTAACAACGCCCGGGGTCTCTGAGGTTGATAGGTCAATTTCTGTTGGTTCCGCGATCATGCCGATTTCATCAACGTTATTATTCTCCTCGGTGATTGATCCGCTGGTTTGAGATTGGAGACTTATTGAATGAGAACCCAATTAACCACATGCGGCATTTGAGCTCAGTAAATACTGATTGTCACAGTGCATTGAACCTGTGTAACCAGTCGAGCGAGAGGTCACTCAGCCGGATTATCGGATTAACCAGAACAGAACAAGCGATTTGTCCGTTGGGACACAACAAAATGTTAAAAACCGTGTGACCTCTTGCAAGGTCGCCAATCACCGACGTGACCTTGGCTTTTTGCAACATGACCTTGGGTTTTGCCAGTATAAGAAGATACCGAAGTACCATCATTTGCTCTAAGCGACAAAGGCATTCTTTCTGGTCCTAACGCTACCAACGAGCACTTACCCCCAGGCCAGAAATAAGGGGTCTCAAAGTTCCACGTGCTGGGTAACGACAGGTGACGAGATGTTGCCATGGTAACCACATATTGGACCATTACTGAAATGAATTTGCGAACTCCAATGATGACGGTTAAAGAGGTTTACAGAGTGTATGATGATATTGTTCCCTTAAATGATTATAGCTGAAATGTACGGAGAGGTCTTTGATGCTTCAGTCGACGGCAATATGGGATTTTAGGTTATTTCGCTCACCATGTGCGTCAGTATATAAAGATGAAGGAAGTGAACGTTCAAAGTGTTATTTCGCCTGTAGAGGTTCTTCCCTGATGTCACAACGGTCACGTGACTGCAAAGAATTGGCCATTGGGCGTCAAATGGGGCATGACGACGTCAAAACTACGACGTCATGGCATTTTTACGTCAGGATTTGTGTGTTGATGCTGTGTTCATGCCGTGACGTTGCTTGACAGGCCAATATGGCGTCATTCGAGTCGTCATGGAAATGTGACGTCACGTGAAGAATTTTCATACATGTTGGTGTTCTAAGACAAAATGGTCCACAATATAATCCCTCGCTGTTCTTACTGAATGAGGAGACCAACCTTTTTCTGAACATTACAAAGTACTCCCACAATGATGGTACACTAATGTTGAAACCATCTTTGAAGATCTCGGCAGTTGGTGAACGCGATACCAACCACAGCACAGAACGCACGGACATCTTGATGTGTTCGGTGAACAAAGAGTATTTCATTGCAACACAATAATGGAAAACTAAGCACATTACGTGGTACACGTTCAGCTCAAATCAATAACGGAATTCCGCGAGGGTTTTTATTTCAAAGGAAAGATTGCTGGGAAAGACGCACATGGAGAGATAAGGCGAGCCAAGAATATACTATTACCGATAAAAGTTTGAAAAATGCATGGCGAGTTACATCGAAGATCTGGAATGAAAACGAAACAAAAAAAGCGCAAGAAAATTGTTCGCAACTTTTAAGTTGATAGCACTCATGTGAATTCATGTCTGTGGGATCGCCTGCAGACATGCGCTCCCAACCTGGCAGCAGACTGTAAATGCTGTAAGTGCTACAGAGGTTCTTCACTGACGTCACAACGGCCACGTGACTGCAAAGAATCGGCCATGCTGGCTAGCGACGACGTCAAAACTATCACGTCATGAAATTTTGACGTCACGATCCGTGTGTTGACGCTGTGGCATCGTGTCGTCATGGAAATGTGACGTCACGTGAAGAACCTCTAGTATGATTATTATGCAGTATCACCGCCGCCGTCACCCGAACCAATCAAAGCCCTGCAGAGGAAGACATTTTAGAAACCTCGGGTCCAGTTACATGGCTGCCGCCTCCTGACTAAATAAAGCACGGTGTGATTTTGACACGTGTGGATATCGTGATAGGTCAATGGAAATCGTACACAGACCTCGCCTCCCGGGGAAATCAATCAAAGGAAAAAAACTGGGCATCTAATGTGAAAAAAGTGGCAGAGGTTATGAAAATCGATGAAACTGCAGAGTAATACAATCCTGTAAAATTGATTATATTAAGATGATATGAATTATAAGTGAATAACGTTTTCGTGGTGTGTAGAGCGCAAAACAGTATCAGATGACCGTCTATCGAACCCGTGGGTGATGCTGGATCGGATGAGACGTAGACATTTACTGACGGTAGATTAACGACTTTGTGTTCGCACCGAGAGCAGCTACGCCTAATGTTACACCTCTGCCTCCGCCTTAATTCATGTAATTGCCATAACAGAACCCACAGGCATGTTTTATTTCCATCCCAAAGATCATATTTGATGCCGAGTGACTGAAATATTGCCAATGGATGTCAGAAAATGGGGGCGATGCTNTCTGGCTGAACTTTAGAATCCCTGGTCGGAAGTGACCTAATCCATGGCACAAAATGTAAGTCCTATTGTACAATCGGCTTATTCCGTCAATCGATGACCATGCATAGTCGTTCCTGCCGTGCTAAAAAGGTAAATTCCACCTCAGACTCTTTCGTTCATCATACGTTTCATGGGCGCAGCCATGTTTTTCAGCCGTTGGCCAATCAGATTCGGATGCTCTGAGCTGGACACTCGCCACCTGGCGGTAACAAGATTTTGTAGTCTCTTCTACCAGACTCTCTCCTGTAAGAGAGAGAGGCTGGTGAAGCGAGACTAGCTTTACTGATAATACATTAGAACATCATCAATACAACTAGCCGCGTAAAAAACCTCTCGTTACCGTAATGAGCTAACGTTAACCTACGAGGCATGTCCAACCATGTTTTCGTGAACTACACACTAGAGACACGATGGAGGAAGAACGCGATGAATTAGGTTTTGTCTGATCCTCGTGAAGAGAATGAGCTTTGCTAATGAGCTACTCAGGGGAACGAGATGGTGTATGACATGACGATATGAGGTCGGTCCCCCCGTCCAGGTCTATGATGCATCTGACTGAACGCACAGCTTTTTGTAGCTATAGCTCTTGCTGGCCACAGGATGGCGCCACCTCTGATCAGAATGTAGACCAAAAAATCTCGTGATCTCTTATCAGAATTTAGACCTCATGATCGCGTGGCCTCTGATCAGAATTTAGACCTCAGGATCACGTGGCCTCTGATCAGAACTTAGACCTCAGGATCGCGTGGCCTCTGATCAGAATTCAGACCTCAGGATCGCGTTGCCTCTGATCAGAATTTAGACCTCAGCATCGCGTGGCCTCTGATCAGAATTTAGACCTTAGGATCGCGCGGCCTCTGACATCATAAAATGTGGCCAACAAGATCGCCCAGCCTTTGATCACAATGTAGTATTGTGGAAGCGGTCGGTTGGCGCTCCATGACTGTACTCTAGCACATCAAGCGGAGGGGACGAGGTCAATCATTCGGGTCGCACCACATTTTACACAAAGCCAGTGTCGTCCCCAGGCAATTTCAATTGCTTCATCACACCCCACATTTCATGGAGGCAGGGATATTGAGTTCAGAGAGAGATACACTTGTAGTGACGTGCAAACATGATAATCAACCAACATCACTTTTTATCGCTCAGATTGTAGCTCTAACTTCTGCACGATTGCTTTTACGATGCGCGGCATCAGGATTTACGAGGCGGTAACACATTCTATATTGGTCAAACATGCCGGAAAATCTGATGGAAGCTGATGTTCATGGTCTAATGAACATCTTGCCACCAGAATGAATGGCCATACCTCCGTTTCTCTAGTCTTAAACCGCTGTTAATACGCCATGTTGTTACGAATTTGATGCATTTTGCAATGCAGAGATGTAGATATAGACATAGTCGCAGACGTTGATTAAGTGACGATGTCGACGTAGAGCAGGCGTTGACGTCACCATAGCCGTAGTCGTAGGGGTTGACACAAGTGTAAACACACATTCAGGGTAGAGTTGTAGACGTCGACAGAAAAATGCATTTTGAGTATACGGTATATGTTGACGTAGAAGTAGGCGTAGATGTTGACGTAAGTGAACCTTGCACTTAAGTGGGCTCGTCAGAGTGAATCAACATCTCTTGTATCTGAATGTGCAGTAAATGGCCATCCTCCTCGCTCGGCAAGCTCAATCACTCCAGACATTATATCATAACAAATTTAATCACGACAGAAAGCTGCCGCCGCAAAAATAATAAGAAAAAATAAGATTGAAATCTTCTGGGAGTGTATCTCATAAAGTAAACAATGGTGGTATTTGATCCAATCGATGGGCTGATGGAGACAAGACAATGACATTACCCAGGGAAATATATCAATATATCCGGATTACTTGTAGCCATTTTTTATTGCGTCACAGGAAGCTAGAGCACCAGCCTCATTGAGTCCTTACAATCGCTAGGATTGGATCGTCGTGTGCTGTTTTTGTTACATGTTATGCGCATGGAAGGATCTTTCCAATTAAGTATGATTGCGGTGGAGAGAGTGCTGTATGACGTAGTTTTACCTTTTTAGGTTCAAACTTACTGCTAAATTATAGAGTTCTTCGTTGACGTCACAACGGTCACGTGACTGCAAAGAATCGGCCATATTTGCCGTCAAATGGCCGGCGATGACGTCAAAACTGTCGGTCCATGACATTTTGACGTCAAAATTTATCTGTTGACGCTGTGTTCATGCCGTGACGTCGCTTGACATTTTGACGGCAAATATGGCGGAAGAGTGTCGTCATGGAAATGTGACGTCACGTGAAGAACCTCTGTAGTAGGAATAGATTAATGCTCCAGCAAGATTGAACGCTCGAACGACTAGCTGTTGTTTACTGTCGTTCAGACAATTTTTTTGTCCATGCGATAGCTCAGAAAGGAGCATAATATTGCCTGAGGATCTTACTGCGTTTATGAAATACAGAAGTCTTGGGATGCTGTAAGGTTTCGCCGTCTCTTCCCGCCGCCTTCTCACCCGGTGATCCAGGGTAAGGCATCCGGTTGCAGCGATAAGAAAGAAGATGCGGGCTTCAGTCGTGCACTCCTTACAAAGTTAGTCATCGGCAATTGCCATGAAAGGGCTTCGTGCTACAATATAACATCCTTTTTATGACAGGTCGTCTGACCTGATGGAAGATAGACTGACATGTCTTGAGGGATATCGGTGACAGCGTGGAGTGATGTCGTCAATGGTTTCAGGATGCGGCGGTGAAAACTTTTTGATCTCAGGCGAGGCTTTTGAGAAACCGGTGAAACATTTTCAAAAGGCGGCAATGATGGACAAGTCAGTGTTGCCACTAGAGGCGCTAGCGTATGAGAGAGCGATGGGTAACGTCATGTTTGACATCATGGTTTGTGAATGACGCAATGAAATGACGTCCTGCTGACGTCGTTTCATAGCAGAGACGCATTACGTCTTCTGGCAACAATCAATTCAGTGTTCAGTGCCTCTTGTGCCAACACTGACTCGCCGGTTCCTCATTGGTGGATGGTGTTTTACAAGAAAACATACCGCTCATGGAATATTCCATAGCCTTTTTCTATTCTCATTTATTTTTCGCCAAAAACGGTTCCGTTAATAACGGTTAGGTAACAATGACATGAAGCCGCAATCTGCATCCCAGAAAATGAACTATCAACACAACACAATCACGCAAAATTCTTATGAATTTCAAGTAGACACAGTTCCCAAATGGTGAATACTGTGCATTGCCTTTTCTCATAAGATAGAACTACATTTTATCACTGTTGCTGCAAACAATACATTAAACTGCTCCAACTTTGCCAAGCGAATAATGATGTGTTGATATTACGAATGTCGACTGAAGTTAATTTTCATTTTCATTTCTGTTTCAAACCTGTGAAATCATGATTAACAAAGGCTCGAGACGGTGCAGACCTAGCGTATAAAAGCGTCGACTAAAAGCGCCAAAAAGTAATGATGGTATCTTTGAAAGGTTACATTTTTCTTTCCCTTCAGCGGCACAAAAGCGAATTGTTGTCATGCCCGAACAAAACTGAAATAATCGCATTTCCCAGACTTTGTTCACACGACCCGTTGTCTTTTCAAAAATCTCCCGAAATGTGCAACCATCGGATGTCGGTATGATGTCTATAATGTTCTTTAAGTATTCTGATGATCCAAGCACAGATAGGTTGACCAAGCAACTGTTTACCATGGCTCAGCAAACAACCACTGCACATCCTTCCTTCTTTGTTCTACTCTTATAATCCACTGTTATTTGGCTTCCCCTGTTAGCTCCCGCAAACAGTAAATGTCTTCCCTGAGGCTGGCGACGGGTAAAAATCCCACCAGGGTTTCATGGGGTCCTGGGAGACCATCAACCATTTTCCCTCAAGAGAAAGTCTTTGACAATGTCCTCAGATGGCGAAGTTTTCCTTCGAGGCTGTAAAAATAATCCCAGATTTTTTGTCTGGAGGGAAACCAAGTTCTTCTTTCGCATGACGATATCTTTCGTAGCATGGTAACGTTGTGCCCTTTCGAAATTGAAAAAAGACCATTTACATGACATTTGTGATTTGTTATGGTGATCGCCGATGCTGGCGTATAAACCATCAATTTAGAAAACATGAAAAACTATGAGAAGACAGGACAATATTTGGCTCTTTTTTGTTCTGTACCTGAGAAATGGCTGAGATCGTGGATAATCGAACCCGCAACGACGAGCGTTTGAACTGCGCCAGTTGGAAAGCTCATCCAACAAGAAGCTCCTCCAATCAAACCATTTGTTAAGTCAGCTTAAGCTTTCTTGGACAATCCAACGCTACTTTAACTAAGAAGTCTTCAACTTTGCAATGAGTTCTAGTCGTCTTTTCTTCCTGAAGTAGATGTTCTATACTCAGAAATAAGCCCACCTGAAAGGATAAAGCCAGGCATACCGTCTTCTTGGTGCCTGGTAATACCGGATCTGAGGAACCGAGGAACCATCTTGGCTGGGGTATTATGACGTTTCCACGTAGGAGGGACTAAGACATCAATGTCGTATCGGATATTGTCCCTGGGAAGCAGTGGCATTCATGCGAACCTTTCATCTAACATTGACGTGCCAATACAGTGCATCAGACGTCGATAATGTACAGCGAATCCTGGCATTTTGAGGTTGAAAGGGAAACTAGAGGTCGTATTAACATGCACGTTTTCTCAAAGGAACTTATTCTGGTATTTAATCAGTTGAAAGGTCTTCATCCCTCAACACAAGTGCCCGATAGAGGGGATTTATGAAGAAATCAACGGCAATCTCTTGTCAGGTGTACCCGACGTTTACGTAAAAACTCCATTTGTAGATTTTGAAACATGTCGTAGATAGTAGTTGGTTCACTGTCTGACGGAGTTCTTGCTAATGCATTACTTGGGGGTGAACATAAGACAATTAGATATATTTTGAGGGGCGTTGAGAGGACTCTGGCATGTCTGGTTGAATAAGAACTAGGCCTACTCAGCGGCACCAACAGCAGGAAGTGGTTTAACATCCGACAAGTAAAGAAGCCGATATTAAACCTCATTCGGAACGCCCTGAATCCGGTAGGCCAGGAGCGTCACCTCAGGCGACACCGGGTTGTCGAGGTGACATTTCGCTCTACCGCCCCCACCGCATTTCCGGCCCCACTTTTTAATGCTTGCGAATTTGATTCTTTACCAGAAATTTCCATGGTTACCGCGTTATTTGATTTCAAAAATCTAAAAGAAGACGCTTCGTAGCGGTAACTTTGTTGTAACCAAGATTCAAGTGAGGCATATGACTTCGCATGCACACGACAAGTGTGATCATGTTGGCAAGCGCTGGTTAAAAAGGCTATCTCGGACCTGCGAGCTGTAGGCCTACCTAGTAGACTGTATCATTCCAAAAGAGTGCAGCACCTGACGGGGCAGTTCCCGACGTCATGATGGCTGAAACAACTGGATTTTTTTATAGTCGTTCAGACATGACGTGCGGGACGTCATGACGCTGCCCCGTCAGGTGCTGCACTCTTTTGGAGTGATAGAGTCTACTAGTATTTTAAACGTCCCTCTAAAAACCTGCATGTTTGTGTTTAGATGTAATACTTTTGATCAAGGAAAGTTAGTGTTTGATAAAAAAACATCTCATTAATTCGGGCCTATTCCTTCACAACCTGATGAAGGAGAACGTGAAAAGTAAACAAAAAACAAAAAAAAACAACAGCCATATGTTTGTAAACTCCCACAGCCCATGAATAAAAAGTGTTACAAACTTCTTGGACTCGAGTGGACTCCCGAGACACACTCTTTAAAGGATCCTTTACTTACACATGAATAATATACCAAGAAATTAGCTCCTGTCTCTTGGGTGCTGGAACACATCGTTAGTTCTGTAGTCCTATCGACCAGGAGGATACCTTTGCATTATTGAGCTCATAAGATGGAATCTCATCAGCAATTATGAAAGAATTAATTGGCCGAACGGGTGAACATTCACACTAACTGTGTGCTGGGGATTGAATTCGTCAGGGTAGTCGTTTGAGCTAATTAGGACTTTTATTAACAAGATTGAAACTCAGAGATGGTTGGGAGTCTCGGGTCACTGGGGTTCATCTTATTGTTGATAGTCGCCATTGCTGGCTAGCGGTCAATGAGTGCATTGCGTGACATCTGAAATTAACAAGATGATGGCGTCAGTCGACGTCGTGACATTGATAACGGTCTCTGGACACTAAAGTAGCTGAATTATTCAACTGGGTGGACGATTTTGTTGCGTCCATCGACAAAACGTGTGAAATCATTCCAAAATTCTTTCAAACACAAGCTACAACATGTTATTGATCATGTATATGTGTAATCTTAAAACATGTATGTAGCATGTTAACTGCAGCCGAGTTCAAATATTTAATCTTTCCCTGCTACCATGGCTACGGCAATCTAGGCTTGTTTTTTTTTCTTTCTCATTAGCTACAGGTCCTAATGCGTTTTCTCATCTCGTTTAGTACAAGTGCCGTCATCAACTCTTACTGATGCTGCATCCAAGTTAACTGATGGACAGGTGTGGTTAAATACACGTGTAATCAGGTGTGAAAGGAACGGTACTCCGAGGAATGCAAGTCCGAGTAACAATAGTCTGCTATGGTATTGTCCTGGTTTCTACAGCCATATATCCTTAATCCCTCGGTAAACAATAAAACCGTACTAATATTCCAGATGGACTTAGATTCCCGTCACACCTGTAACCTTGGGTATCTGCATGCACTACTTTTTACAATAAGTAAGCAGAAACACTCATGTGGTATAGTGGCTCTTACAGCACGGTAATATAGTACAGAGAAACACAAACTATTTCACGTGTTTCTGTTACAACAGTAACATCTCCCACCACCACCGCTATTTTCACCGTTCCAGTTGACTTAACCAACCTGCTTGATTCACGTTTTATACACAACCAATATGGCTCCCACCTGTACCAGTAAATAAACCGGCAAGAATGAAGACAATATTGGGGTGATCGGTTACTTTGTTGGTTCTACCTTTAGTAATGATATCTGTCTGGTGTGGGTTTATTCAGATACAAAGTATGAACCGCTGCAGGCTGAAGCAGACGTCAGGAGAGGGAAAATTCCGTTGGTTCGTGGAAGCCTTTTACGCAAAGCTTTGCCTCCGGGAGTTTGATTTTAGAGGCAACCACATAGTTTCAGGAGCAGTTCAAGGATACGGGTACAGCGTTGTATCAGGCCTAGAGGCTGGAAAGAATGAGAAAGTGTACTGTGAACATGTGGCCTTTTTTGATGATACCAACACATTACATGACTCTCGCTCCAACCAGGGTGGGGAAGACCAGTCGAATCAGAATGTTCTAAGTCCACAAACGTTGTACGATTTGGTCGACCTAACAAGAGAATCGTGGGACATGTCAAGTAATGGGTTTCCAAGCTCACCGCCTCAATAGGTGTCACTAGTGGCTAATACTATTGAAATGAAAGTGACATCCACGTCATTCATCAATTTCCCACACAAAAGCCTTCCATTGTTTTGTACATGGTTGCGCGTGCTGCCGTCTATCGCAGTAATGATCCTCCATTGTTTCACTCCAGTATCGGCGATTTCGTCGCTCGACACATCTGCTGCAGTTGACTGCGAAGAGGACTGTTGATCGCCACTGTATGCGCGAGACTACTTTCATGACTGTGTTATCAAGAAATGACGCGCGAGACTACTGTCATGACTGTATTACATGTATCAAGAAATGATGCTCTCTCAGGAATATGTACGGCCTGACCTTGCCGTCGACTCATTCCGCGATAGCAAGGATTACGCTGACGGGAATGAATCGAGCAGGTAACCACGGTGGCTGGCCTAAAGGATTATCACAGAAACCTACCAACTGCTAAAAATATTGTAACGAAGACTCACCAACTAGCCTACCTAGAAAGTGGCAAGCACTAATGATTGAACACATCATTCTAAACTAAGTTTCTGGCTGTTACTCCTCAAAGCAGAATAAGTTCCAGAAATCTTCGGTAAAATGATGCCAGTGGAAAGGTCGATTCGGATGTCAGAGATTGAGAGAGCCAGGTCAGAAGATTGTGAGTGGTATCGACTGACTGATTGCGCCAACCTCGCAGGAAAATCTTGGTCGCCTCGGGCTGTTTTCGTTCAAAGAATGTCGATTACAATGTGTATTACTATGATTACAAAGATTGTAGCAGTGGTAATCGTGATGGAGGTCGTGACAGAGGGGAAAGTTGTCGAAATGTGTCAAGGATTTCTTGGTTCTCAACGAAACATGCATCTGCTGATTGCGGTGTAATAACAAGCTCAGCTCTCACAGCCTTGATCATGCCGTCGTATGCTTTAATTAGGAACTTTACAGCAATCTAAACGTTCACCATGTAATGACTAACGACTGCTTCTTTAATTGTGCACTTTCCTTTGATGATATCAGAGTATTGCTCAACAACAGTCATGTTTGATATGAATGAGGAACGCGCTCATGAGTTTTTTTCCCGACAGGGCGGCGCTGCGAGCGGTTGTAAAAACGTTAAAAGCAGAGCAAAGCAATGCATTGAGGTCGCGTCACGACGTCCTTGACGCAGTGCGACAGGGACGAAAGAGGAGCGACCGCTTACAGCGCCTCCTAGCGCGTAGTTCTGCAGTTTCCTGAAGACGTGTACAAGATACACCAACTGATTCATAAGTTGTGTTCAAAGGGAAGGCGAAAAATTATTACAGAAAAGCGATGCAGTCAGCTCCTTCTAGCTTCTAGACATCAGTAGGGCCAATCAACTTTCGTTCGCACAAACATTACGTAAACCTCATTTAGACGAATTCAGTTTATTTTAGAGCGTCATCTCTTTCTCTTTTAAGGTGTAATGTTCATGGATACTGTGTAGACTTACCACTGCATAGTACCACATAAAGGTAAGACGAGATTTTCTTCATCGTTACTTCATCCATTCATCCCCATCAATAGCAAGAGACGAACAGAAGCTGCCGTATTGAAATTTTAACCTGATCTACCGTCATGTTCCATTGTGGCTGCCATTCAACACAAAATGAATATGATGCCAGTTACTTTATCTGGTGTTGCCTTCAGCCTTTCTAACAATCTAAATACGTTACCACTCAACATGTTTCTGTAGACCTCAAAATTTAACCTGGAGAGAGACAAGCATTTGACTCGGGGCAATCTCTCTCTACAGTCGCTTCACAACACTTTCATCGTTTTTCTATAAGTACAACGTAACAGAGAGACACACCAATTCGCCTCAAACCACATCAATTAGTTTCCGCTTATGTCATTAAACCGCATCCGTAGACCTTTATCAATGCAGCGGTGGAGACATTATTATCAATAGTTTATGCCATTTTGATTGCATTTAGCAGAAGATCTGAATTAAACTGACAATAACTGGTTGATTTATCGACTCTGAGCTTCATTTGTATGCGTTGAGTAAACTGTGTTAGTCGTAAAGTGCTGTAACATACGGGAAGACGTGCCCACCAAGGATTGTCTATCTGTCTCGTCTCATCATTTGACTCATGCCTCATCTTATCGTATGTAATCAAGATTATCCCCTACGAACGAAACTTACAGAATACGAAAGCGAAATGACAATCTCAATTCCTCTTGTATATCTTGTGTCTACGTATTGCCATTCAGTGTATTCAACTTGCCCCCATTGTGGTAACATTACAATGTACCATTCATCAGGGACACCACCTTTGGTACCACTGATGGCAAGCTTTCATTCTGAGGGATTGCGTCTTAAGAATGGGGGACACGCATAACTTTTTATCCCGACAGGGCGGCGCTGTGAGCGGTTGTACCGAAGACGTCAAAAACAGAGCAAAGCAACGTAATGTAGTCGCGTCACGACGTCTTTGACGCAGTGCAACACGGACAAGACGTCGAAACAAGGTCCAACCGCTCACAGCGCCTCCTAGTGGCGGTAGTTCTGCAGGTTCCTCATTGTTGCTTCGAATCCGACGAGAAAGCACAATTTGAGATACAACGACGACTGTATAGTTCTTTTTCCACTGTGGTAGAAGATTATTCGAGGGCATCTGGCAATAATAAACCTCGGCAGTGGACGTTTCATCAATGTCCAATAAGCCACACCTTAGCTTAATGTCCCAATGAACGGAACCTGCCGTGAAGTTAGCGGCTAAATGGCTAAACACATTGTGTTATCTGAGCGACGCCGCTCCATTGGCTCCGAGGTAACAGGGTTGAAACCGTAAATTGGTCTCGCGGGCATGTTGTTCATCTTAACGACACAATGACGTAAAATGCGACTGCTTGGCGGCAGGAATGAATATGAGGCCGTTAGCGTGATCTACCGGGCAATGAAGCCAGTATCGTTATTGATATTGTAATATTTGCTTAATAATGGCCAGATAATGTTATGAGAAGAATACGAATGTTGAAAATCAGACTGGTCGGGCGTGCTGAGCGAAAGATTTATCCACAAATGGCTATATTGTCATTGGTCATTAGAGTAGATGGATGTGGCTTCGGAAGTAGATGGCTCTATTGACCCTAAGAGTAACCTGGATCAGAACACCTCATTTGTCTCTTTAAAGAGCCCGAGATCCTATCACTAAGGTTATACACGTGTCTAGGTAAGCCATTCCCTGATGAAGGGTCGTAAACGGTGGGCTATCAGAGCGGAGCAGTGGAACAGCTAGCGCCTGTCGTTTCTGAGATCCCAGCAGGTAGATTCCCGGTCAGGCGGTTATCATGTGATAGAGAGGATGACCCACTTTGACAGCGTAGTAACTCCGGTTTCCTCCTACGACTCCCCCAATACTGTCTAAAGGGCCGATAATGAGCCAAGTTTTTGTCCCTCTACTGAGTTTGTCCCAAATCAAACCCATTCCAAACTTATACCATTTCAACATTGCGCACACAATTCGAATATGCAATTTTTTGGCCTCTTTTCCCAACGAGTACATGTGGATGTACCCATGTTGCACTGAAATCCAGATAACCCTCAACAACCATCTGCCAATCACCCCCCCCCCCGGCCATTTTGCACGTTAGGACGGTTAAGAGTTTGATATAGATTTCTCGCACCGATATTTTTTTGACGTCGTTGAGGTTAGACACCTGTCCTACAACATCTTTCTAAATCAGAACCCGCTGCTAGCACTTGCTGGGCCAAAACGAACATACGAAGTATGGCGGATAATACCACCCAAAGCTAGTAAAACAAATAGTGGGTTCGTCTTACATCGGCAAGAGCCGTAGTCACGTGGTGTCTAGCGGGTTACGTGACCATATGGTCTTAACTAATGCAGCCTTGTGCTTTTTTGACGAGAATCTATATAATAATGCTGGAAGTCGGCTCAAAAAGTCACACTTTAGGAGTTTTGTTTTGCCTCGAAATTCGGGATGATAATAGAGGATACCATATCCTGATGCAACGGGTGGCTTAATTTGCAAAGAGTACTTTGTTCTGATAGTAATTTTACTTTTTTAACAGTGTTTTTCGATTGCTTTCCAAATTCTCCCTACCGCACATCATGTTGCACCAATTCCAGCCGTGCCGTGCATTCCAACCTCGGCCAAATTCAGGACCGCCGATTGCCACGGGTTGTCACTAACTTCCAACGAAATCCTTTGTAGCATGTTTTCTTCTTGGACTTGTTCTTACCTTCCAACCTCCATTTTTAGCAGAGGGCCTATTAAATACCATATGAACAGAAAACACAGAGAGCTAAGCTGATCACGACCTCGTATTAGATGCTTTCCTCTCTCAGACTTACTAAATCTTTTATCATAATGCCTGCTTAAGTCGTTGATGATGTGACTTTTATAGAAACCATCCCGTCCTGAAAGCAATCTAGATGCGAAAAAAACGTGTCTCGTCCTAAATAACATCCCACGCACGTCGACGGACGTGTCAGACCTCGGCGATGCGCTATAAGAAAGTTCGGACTTTTCCGCGTAAATCGTTCTCGAATGAAATACTGATCAGTTTATGGCGTATAAAAAGAAAGATACCGCCAGGCAACGTCAAAGAAATGGAATAATCCAAGAGTAGTCAATGTAACTGGTTACGCAAAAAAACAATGCGCTACAAAGAAAGTGAAGAACCGCGTCGCTTTGGTATTCTTCACTGACGCCACAACGGTCACGTAACTGCAAAGAGTCGGCCATGTTGGCCGTCAAATAGCCGGCGGCGACGTCAAAGCTATGATGTCATGACACTTTGACGTCAAAATCTGTGTGTTGACGTCATGGCATTTTGACGTCAAAATCTGTGTGTCGACGCTGTGTTCATGCCGTGACGTTGCTTGAAGTTTTGACGCCAATATGGCGGCATCATGTCGCCATGGAAATATGACGTCACGTGAAACCCTCTACAGGTTGATTCCAACTTTTGAATGGTGATTACCAGGGATGGTCACTCACCGGTCAAAGTACATTGTAGTTGCTGACCTTTTTCCTTTCTTCTCCGTCTTTAAGATTATCGGAGAGAAAGTAGAGGGTTCCGTACACAAACGGTAATTGATAATTTGGCGAGGCGGTTGCAACGAGGGTTATTGGCGTTGAGAACTTCCGAATTGCAACTGATGGATAAAAAACTTGTTCTTTGTTACTGTAAATGAGAATTGGCACGGGATCCAATAAACCTTAGAGGTAGACAATCATGGCGGACCCTCCGACAATCACTCTACCGCAAATAACCTCAAAGCGATAGACGAAAGAACACAGACGAACGCATCCCGATGATGATTACGTTGGTTGCCTAGGCAACGAGTAGCAGATATTGGCGCAAAATGACGGCACCTGTTTAGTAATGCGATAGAGAAATAAGCTGGCGATAAATAAACAATACAGGTCTGAGGAAACTTTCTGAAATCTCTAGGAAGTAATTCGATACGACAACTGGCAGATGGGGGTTGTTTTTGTCAAAGAATTGTGACACCACATTCGGCGTCATCTGATAGGTTTAATAAACCCGGCGCTCGGTTGCAGTGAATGAGATTAAACTACATAAGAAGTTCTCCCAGTTGTATTACCAGCGTAATGATGATAAACGTGCAGTTATAGCCATGCATTAATGAGGTGGAAGCTAACCCTTGGGGACGAGGTTGGGTACATCGCGCCGAGATTTGTTGTTGCTTTCCGTCATTGTTTACAGGATTTCAGACGTGGACTGGATCTTACGTCTTCTGATACTGAGCGATCCATCTTGGGTCTTCTCCGTTCATACGGCCTACTTTCGCCAACGCCCCCTACCGCCAGTAGTATTCATGAACATGGCCAAACCTGTTGACTGTGGTAGAGACACTAGTTGCCTATGTGGCCGTGTGGTAAGACCGCTTCAGGCGGCAATATCCGAGCCCCACCCATTTTCTTGGTGCGTGTCACTTCACACGTAAGGGTTCAGCAGTGATATCCGCGTTGGTCATCGACAGTACCATTCAACCTCACCACCCTTCCAAGGCATACTACAAACGTGCGTGTTTTACATGTAAAGCAGAGACGAGGTTGAACCTTACCGGAAATTACCGAACTGCTCTCCGTGGTCACTTGGCTTTTGAGAGTGGGCGTCAAAGGAGAACGTTACCGGCGATTTGAATTGATCGGCCGCAGGTTTGGTCCGGCGATCATTTGAAACCAATCAACAACCGGTGAATGATAATAAGAGTTGCGCATGAGTCGTTCGCGGGTGTCGTTTGGTTCCGGTGAGCGCCATTTTGCGTGACTGTAGTTCATATTTCAGCCTCCGGCTTGGTCGGTCTGACTGGAGAGTTGACAACAGGTTATGATGATTGAATAGGTATCTCCTGTGAGGTGGAAGCTGAGGCGGAAGACGCCGGCCGTATGGCCCCGTAAACGTTCATCACTTTTATGATTGATTTGGCTTCAGAATCAGTTGATTTAGAATAGGATGTCACAGTAGATAAATCACGTAACGTTTGGAACGATAAAGTGACCGATGAGCGATCGAGCCCTTTCGTGTCCGCAGGCAGGTTTACGGTACATCTGTTCTCAACATAACCTAACAAATTAGATGCCTAGAAACCTGTTCCACATGGTTGAATCCGACATACCCAGGAGAAATCGGCAAATACTAACGCAAAGCTTTGGAAAGATAGCCATCTGTTTTGTCCACTGCAGCTGTTGGCCTGCCAATTATCGCCAGAACGAGGCTTGATCATCACGCCCCCTTCGGCAAGCCATCAAAGGTGTTTTTTTGCGAAGATCCCGGTGTATGACGGGAAAAATGTCGAAATCCGAATTCTCAAGAAGTCATGAACTGATTACCGAACAAATATGTTGTCTTGAGGACTTTATTTGCACCCTAATTCCAGATAACCCTATTTTTTCTTCGCTTTACGCGAATTGAGTGCCGTGCAAACCCTCGAATCAAATCAACCAATAGGAAAAAAGTCTCGCGCAGAATAATGCATCATTAACGCTATTGAGAGCTCCAACCTGCCGCTGGCATCATGTTTTTTGCCTGAATCATAGCTTGCATTGCCTGAGCTCATGCTCAAGCTCAGAACGCCAACGACATTAATCATTCAGCAATAGCCGCTTTTTCTTCCCAAATCGACATGTTTTCAAACATCTGGTAAAAAACCTAAAAGCTCATCTGATGCTTGATCCAGCTTCAGTTTTCTACAAAAATCTTCCACAAGGATGATTACACAAACACAGATCTTGGGGAAGTAGGACACAATACCGCATAATCCTCGGGACATCAAATCGCTATCTTGCGATCAAATTATTATCTCCCTTGGCGGTCACACGATGCAAACCAACTGTTGCCTCCCCCCAGGATATAATGAAGAGGCAAACCTACTGGATTTTCTTGCACTGATCAATAACACCAATATTGCCGCCGGGGATACAATCCGGATTGCTGGTGCTCTCATATACTGGATGTTACCAGTCTCTGTCCCTCTCTAAATTGATAGTATGCACTGTACATTGATGTGTACGAGTCGTACCAAAATGTACAGCGATTCATTAGCAACTTAAGATGATACCGAGTGGATAGGATGATATTTCCAGACCATAATCATGACCATTGCCAGCCAGATCTTCGAAGCATCCAGCCCACCATTACTCTGTAGATAAACATTTCCAAATCTCATGTAGTGAGTGATTGGCCCACGCAAAATAACTTCGGACTCTTGACCGAGAAAAGGCCGCTGATTCGAACACCGGCTTTGGCCTACCTTCGGACGGTCTGATCCTAGATGTGTCTTTTACGTTTTACCAATGCATGTTTATCTCTATATCTCGATACTTCGACGTGAGGCCATGATGGTGAGGAAATGAACTGACCTATTCATAAACTAATAAACTTCGACCAATTCCTCTATACTGACAGCCATTATTGTTGGAGTAATTTATAATTCTGGTCCTAGTATCCCGAGGGCTTCCGCTGCCCCCAATCAGCAACAAATGTTTGTCCTCGTTGCTGTAAACCTATTGGTATTGCTAAATTATTTGATATTGAACTGGAAGCCACACGATAGCTGGAGGGGAATAGACATTGAGTATAACATGTATTAAGTTGTTATTGACGATTTGTGGCTTCAAGGTCCCTGGGTATTCGGCTAAAACATCGACGTAGGCAACACACATCTTCATCAGGGTTTCCAACCTCGGAATATCAGCATCAGTGCAGATGACGTGATTTAAGCGGGTGATCCACTGTTGCGATTTCGGCTTGAGACGGGGTTGCGTTCCCTTGCGGTTACCTTATATGGCAATCGGAAGTCCTTAAGGTACTCAACCGCGTCTCAAGCCAAAATCGCAACAGTGGATCACCCGCTTTAGACCTCTTGGTCTTTGACCAACTCGCTGACGGATGAAAAATATCTGACAGCTGTTTGGTTTCCTGTGTTGCCATTCACCTTGTACACTTGTTTACGAATTCTGAAGTCTTGAACACGTCGGTTTGGGTATCACGTCGAAAAAACTGAGTATCACGTCGAAAAAACTGATACCACAATGACTGCGCTTTGACTGCTAAAGTGACATTGGTCGCCCCTTTTGAATTATTAACCATGCTTACAAAAATCTTCAGCCACAACACTGACACTAATCCCTCTTCTTTGTCCAGTGGATTATGGCTGCGGGTGTTGCATAAGATAACCAACTTATTCCTTGACAGCTTCCCTTTTCGTTGATATCAGAAAGAAAGAAATCTTTTCTGACAGCGTTCATTATTTTTCTGATCACATCAAAGCAACGCCATTTGTTTTTATTTGTCGTCGAACGCCTGAGATTTTTCAGAAGCACGAGAAGTTAATCTTTCTTTGTTCTCTTCGGTGACAGATTATGAACATGAAAGGTAAATCAAGAATAATCTCTTTGAAGATGCTTAATAAACGGTCACAGTGATGTGGTTCGTATTCTGTAAGAAAATGTTCCCTGTTCTTTGTTGATACATGCAGTTGTTGCCTATGGAAGGTTTTTCAAGTAGCACATACAAGGTAGTATAGAGGTAAAAGATTGAAAAGAATTAAAAGCCAAGCAAGTAAAAAATCCGCCATCCCCCCACCCGCCACCCCCATCCTAGGTAACAATCTGAATTCAAAACAGGAAGCTGCAAAACTACCGCTACTGTGAGGCGCTGTGAGCGATTGTACCTTTTTTACGACGTCTCGTCCCTGTTGCACTGCGTCAAGGACGTCGTGACGCGACGTCATTGCGTTGCTTTGCTCTGTTTTTGACGTCTTCGGTACAACCGCTCACAGCGCCACCTGTCGGGATAAAAGGTTATGCGAGTTTCTCATTGAATTCGTTCTCCATTCCCGCCAATGAAATTTACTACGCGCTAAGATGCCTGTCGATTTCTGGTATTTGAAGCTTCAAGCTTGTATGAGGAAAAGCACCCTGGGCACCCCCAGCGAATCAAGCGATCAGACGTGTAATGGATGACCGCTGTCCCACTCCAGTCATTATTCAATGCGAATGAAAGGGAGTTATTACAGGCGACGGTTTGGACACCTTTAATCATTATGTAGCTCCCCGAGGACGGTAACGCTCAGACACGATATTATCAGCTTTGGCCAAGCGTTTGAAAGTATGATATTAGTCTACGGTAGCACTTGTCATGGCTGTTATGGGTGACACGTGTGATAATGTGTGGTTTGTGACATAGGCGATATGTTTTAGTTCATGGCGTAAGCGACATCATCATCTTATCACTTCTGGGCAGGCGTCATTTGAAATTAAGATATTGGTTTGGATATTGCTGTGGTTGTTAGTTGGTAATAATAATTTTTTCCGCTCTACTGTCTCAGAAATACATTACACTAGGTTTTTCAGTCCAACACCTGTTTTTCTAGTCGTTTTATGCAAAGCTTGGCGTACTTTTGACATCAACATGATAAAGTCAACCCTTAACCCATTTCACTGCATGTGTCAATTTCATTCAAATAATAGTAACGAGTTTCTAAGGTGAAAGACATAGGGTCGTATTTTAGAACATTCCTTAACATTCAGGTCAACCTTAAGTCTATTGTAAAACCATCGAGAACAATAGACTTAAGGTGGACCTTAATGTTAAGGAACGTTCTAAAATACGGCCCATAGCCTCCTACCGGATTCGAACCCACGGACCCTCGCATTAGGCATCAATCGCCAGCAATTTCAATTTTGTCAATTTCATTCCAACCAATAAACCAATGACAAATCCTGAAAGCTTACAGAAACCTGTCGCGAAGTAGGCCTACTTTCTGAGAGCTTCTGATGCCTTTCAAGCTATTTTGGAACTTTTCGTTCTTGATAATATTGACCTTACTAGTGAAAGGGTAAGTCTGCTGAAGTCTGATGGTTAATTGAGATTCACCGAGGAATCTCAATTTTTCGTCTGGGTAGATTTTTGGGATTGTGTGTTCGTCTTTGAGACAGCGTCGTTTCTCAGCGATCGCGGAGGAGGCAAGCTGTTAAAATGGCCTAAATTGGTTGTGTGTCAGCTCTTGGCCCAAGAAATCACTCCGTGGCCACACTAGGATCGCGCATCTGCATCTAATATTGATAGGATCGGTCGTTTTCATTCTGACCATTAGGGGTAAGGCCATTATCGGCCAGGTTAACCAGCTTCCCGAGGGAGGAGCCGGAATGAAAGGCTATCCAAGCTAAGCCAGGGGAATTAGTCCAGGTCGGCAGGTCTTGGTGAAGGATTTTCTTGTTAATTATGAGAAATCAAATGATCTACGCGGTGAATACAGAACATAAGGACATGTGTCACGGTGTCGTGGAGTGACCAGTAAATAAGAAACCTGCGCAGAACTCCCGCTTCTTGGAGGCGATGTCTGAACGGTTGTTACCTTTTTTCGACGTCTCGTCCGTGTCGCATTGCGTCAAGGACGTCGTGACGCGACGTCATTGCATTGTTTTACTCTGTTTTGACGTCTTTGGTCGCACCGCTCGCAGCGCCGCCCTGTCGGAATAAAAGTGGGTTCCTTATGAGATCTCACGGAGAGGTTATCGACAAAACTTCTTCTTTAGGATCGAATGAAAGCATCACCATGTCGCCAATCTTCGTGGTCCAAATATCCCCAAACCTGCCTCTATTCATATCGTCTCTCGCTTCTTGATTTGCAAGTTGAGCACATGTATGCGCCTCCTCCATACAGCAGTAATTTGGGATGATAACCATATAGATAGCCCGGAGCCTGAATAATCAATACGGTAGAGTAGAGAAGAAGATGAGTGAATATATATCGCACCATATTTTGGTTGATATAAACTATCAGCTACAACGGCTTCACTCACGTAAGTATTCCCATCAACACGATATAATATACTGTAAAGCAAGATAATTTCGCGGCTGGAAATGTTCGCGAATCAAGATTTATGGACATATTCACGGCAGGATATTTTCGCGAGTCCCTGCCATTTTTTCAGTTTTTTTTTCAGGGACAATTATATCACTTGCGTGTATTTATATTCGCGACAGGAAATTTTCGCGACTCATACACTCTCGCGAAATTCGCGAAAATTTCCTGCACGCGAAATTTTCCGGCTTTACAGTAATGTGTGTGATATCTTTACCACTCAGAGAAATTGGGATTTTTTTTACCTGCTGGTAGATTGGGAACTCAAACTGCAGGTCGTGTGCACCTGTGTTTACAGCCAGCTGAATCAGACTGAGGATAATCCAACGTGGGTGCATATTCGTAAACATACTTAAGTCAAAGTATGATAAATTTCTTTTGTGTTGAACAAAGCATGAGACTGTCCGCACACTGGAGCTATCTGCTGAGCAAAAAGTCATCCGAGACCGTTTGCTCAGCAGATAGCTCACCGAAAAATACGCGCACACGTTTTCGGTGAGCTATCTGCTGAGCAAACGGTCTCGAATGATTTTTTGCTCAGCAGATAGCTCCAGTGTGCGGCAGGCTTTAGACTTAGTTTTATGAATCTTCAAGCTTCGCCGTGACTTAATGAAAAAAATCTTTTTGATCGATACGTTTCTCTGTGTCCCTTATTGTCAAGTCGCAGCTTATTCCGTCAGAAAATCGTAGGGGACACCCAAAACGGGGAACAATCAAAAGCGTTACACCAGTATTCCCTCCCAACCAGGCGATATGACTCATTCTGATGCCTACCGGTATGCCAGTTGCTTTCTGATCACGGCCCGTACCCAATCACCAGGTGACAACCTCTTGTTGCTTCTTGTTGACTCTAATTGAAATCTCTGATTGATGGATGTGTACGGGGGACTTCATGAATACAAAGTGAATGTGAACTAGTCTTCTGGAGACAGGTAAGATGATGGAGACAGATACCAGGAAGGGGCCCAGACTGATCTCACTGATTTAGACAGTGATACTTGGTGAGACGTTTTGGATTACTATGGTTTGTCATGAAAAGCTCCTAGTTTTCTGATAAAACAGATAGTCGTCGCACAAAATTGGTCGCGATTTTCTATCTACAAGAACGTAGCCCAGTTGTGTCTCGACTGATATGGTGGAAACGTCGGCGCCTGACACCTCTGAGGTTCCAGATTCGATCCTCTGTGACGTCAAATTCCATGACGTCCTAGGACCGCCAACCGGTGGTGCCCTCTAACGGCAGTGAAGTCTCCCATTACGACCAAAACAAGACGTAGTGGTCACGTATTTCCGACTATATTAACCATTAGTTAGAAAACCACCAGTAATGTGTTCGGCCACTGTACACGATAATGACCATTTGCAACATGATGGGTGAGCGGCCACCATCACCAGAAGGAAAGTCTCGGACAAAAGTATTATTGATGTCCCTATTGGTTGGTTTATGGATGCTGGTACGACCATCTTATAGCAGTGTAACCCATTTGAACCTTCCCTGCTAATGTTGGCCAATATTGATGCACCAACTGGAGACAATAACACCTTTCTTTATTGAACTACCTGCCAAACGATTTGGGAGTTCTCTGTAACCGTGTATCAATTACTTGAATGTGTGAGAGCCGAGTGAGGTCTGTTGGGCTAAATGATGGGGTAACAGGCTACTGCAGCGGCTGTCAGTGAGAAAAGAAAGTGTGACGGTGATAGAACGCAAAATAATGATGATCCTTCCACGGGAAATGTGATCTGATGATTTCAAAAGATAGCAATAAACCGGCAATGGCTGTTTAATGATCACTCTGGAGACAGCCCTTAGAGCTTCTCGACCTCATCCGTGATGGGGGAATACGGGGAAATGGGAACTTTCCGATCCGGGGACTCGGTACGTTTTTTGATAAAAACGCTTCGCCAGAACTCTCCAAACACTTAACACGTTATGTCAATGGCGACGCTGTCGATTTAATTCCGGTTAAAAACAATCACCTGCTCGTAAATGGATCAAAAAATCTTCCCCAAGAGGCGTCACAGCAAATATTCACCAATGAATATAATGAGAGTTAATCTGAGTAGAGACCGTGATTATGACACTTGGAACCCAATCGCCTTGACATCTCCCATCATCCTGATACCCTCTGACTATTATCATAATGCATCACTTCCTCTTATCCTGTTCCGCCACTGCCCTGAACTGTTTTTATACTGATATTTCTATTGTCCACCTGTCGCTCGCTTCCGTTCCTATAATTCCCACCACCTTGATAAAAACAAAATGCCACGCTGCACAAATCGGAAAGGTAACCTCACCGGCAGCCGAGATCACTTTCCTGTGTTTTTCTCTATCAATATAAATGTCGTCGTTATTGTATTCGGATGTTTTTCGCAGTCGTATCAGTTCCGCCATATTGGTTCTAGAGGTTGGCAAGGCGCACCCTGGGACTGATAATATTCCCAAGTTCCCTATAAATCAAGGGAACTATTCATAACAGATAAGTATCAAATGATCGATATGCCTTACCATAACAATTCGGTGCCATTTTCGACAGAATGAGGCTTAGGGGTGCCATTCTCCTCACCGAATCCATATCAGAAAAATCTCCAACCTGCCACTGGTAATCCGATACTTGGGACTGGGATGTCAGTTTTATCCGACTCGAAAATATTGTACACAGATTACCAATGGAATAAATAAGGCACTGGAGTAACTCGGTCTAAGGGATTACAATGTTGATGCTCTATCAAAAATATCGAGTGGGTGAACTAGGAAGCTGAAATTGAACTCTTTTTACATGTAGTATATCATGGAATTTGATAAGTATGTCAAAGAAAAGAGCCAAAAAATCGTGTGCAGCAGTTAGCAAGAAATAATTTTTTGATTGTGGAAGATGAATATGCATGTGACAGAGTATTTAGTCTTTGGTTGTTCAGGAGCTTACGAGAAGTAAGTACCTTTGTACAAAAGGAAGGTGGAAGAGGTATTTCAGGAAACAGTACTGCAACCGACGGGTGTTCAGATAGTATTTACCAGTGAACGTTCTGATATGTCTTGGGAAGGCTGGTATTTGTTTGTGAACGATCTGATGTTTTGTAAACAGATTAAAGTCGAGTCCACCGTCCACTGTGGCATATAGAGATTCTTCCATGACGTCACAACGGTCACGTGACTCCCAAGAATCAGCCATGTTGGCTGTCAAATTGCCGGCGACGATGTCAAAACTGTCACGTCATGACATTTTGACGTCACGATCTGTGTGTTGACGCTGTGTTCATGCGGTGATGTCGCTTGACATTTTTTTGACGGCCAATATGGCGGCATCGTGTCGTCATGGAAATGTGACGTCACGTGAAGAACCTCTATAGCCATGGTATTTAGGTATTTGTCTGTGGACGTTTTGACAGGTTTTGGAAAAAGACTTAGGCGAATCCACTGTGGCATGTTGAGGTGTTTGCCTTTGAACGATCTGAAAGGTCTTTGAAAAGGATAGCATTTCCCTCTGCTCGTCAAATCACCAGTGTGATTCAGAAAGTGTAGAAATGAAACTCATGTCTTACAAGAAAAAGCAACAGCAAGACCAGGACAAACACGTTTGATAGAGAAATTACACTTTGATCACAAGAACCGAGTCTTGCTGTTAGTCATTCCATATGGAGACCACAAGCTATGGGAAAATAATATCCTGATTGCACACCTACATCTTGATTCGTAATTCTCCACAGCTGCTGATTGCGATTTTTGCATATTCGTCGCACGGTACTCAATACGGTTGTTTGATGTGGCGTGTTTCTCATTGAGAAAACCTAATAAAAGCGGAGAATTGCGTCGTTGCCCCTTTTCATGTGAGCCTACCCAAGTGGTAGTCGTTCTTTATGCCACAATCCAAGTGCGCCGTGTTTTTACCCGACAATCCAAAGGAAGGAAGCAGGGTTTAAAAGCCATTTTCGCTCACTTAGCATCACCTTTGATATAAAGACGCGTGCGTTCTTTCATTATGTTTGTCGTGAAAGAAGGTGTGATGTTGCTTTGTGCCTTATAGCATGTCGCTTGCGCTCGTAAGGCTGGATGACACTGTTTCATGGTTTATTATCAGAGAGAAGAACGCTGGATTGCGTTCATTCAAATCCCTGGTGGTGGAGGTTGAACATAGAGACGAATCCAGGGCTCAGGAAAGACACATGACGACCGTCATGCCATAATCCAACTTACTCCGGAATGAGGAGAAGGATTGGGCGCTGCTCTCCTTAACGTGAATGCCAGCTCTGAGCTGGACCAGTTGTGACAGGGATCTAAGTCCTCCTGGAATCTAAGTCCAGTGTTTGTTGATCGATGAGGAGTTAGGATATCTAGCAATAGAGTCCATGACCATCGAATATAACCTAACAACCGGAACTTGCTTTCCTAGGACTACCATTCATTTCACACAGAAGGCCTGGTATTCCAGACGGTTTGAGATCTGTAGAGTCTGCTACTCACTGTTGGTATACATTGCCAATACTTACCTTCGATACCAACGCTGTTTGAGGCATCGAGACCTGCTAACGTGCCATATCAAGTAGCGCTGTTTCTATCCTTGAAATGAACATGTAACACCCAAAAGATTGATTCCCGAGGAGAACTTTCACGAGAGATCAAAAGAAGCATTGAATTCTTGATTCCAATCACCTCGGTGATTAATTACTGTTATTCATTGGGTGGACATTAATCAAAACTCGGAGATGTGGATGAATTCCAAAGAGGGAGGCGTCTTTTTTTGAATGGATGAGTGATGATGATTACGAGTCAGAAACCTCCTGATCGAGGGGTCCATTCGTACAGAGACGTGACGATTGTGATAGTGGGCCTCGACGTAGATGGTTCAGGTGCGACTTTTATTGAGGCATCCTGAGGATACATCAGGAGCTCTTTATCGCTCCTTCTTCACGTCACCCCACGTGCTTAGCGCTCGATTTTTACGTCACCGGACGTGCTTCCTGCGCTCGCTGTTTACGTCACCGCGCGTGCTCAGCGCTCACTTTTTACGTCACGACAGGTGCTGAGCACTCGCTCTCTACGTCATCACACGTGCCCAGCACTCGATTTTTACGTCATCACACCTGTTTAGCGCTCGCTCCTTACGTCAGTACACGTGCTCAGCACTCTCGCTCTTTATAGCGGGTGATCCACTGTTGCGATTTCGGCTTGAGACGGGGTTGCGTTCCCTTGCGGTTACCTTATATGGCAATCGGAAGTCCTTATAAGGTAATCGCAAGGGAACGCAACCCCGTCTCAAGCCAATATCGCAACAGTGGATCACCCGCTTAAGTCACTACACACGTGCAGTATTCGAGAGTGATAGAACAAAACTGCTGGCTCTGGAGATCTCAACTTATATTAAAGACAACCTTGGCGTTGCGTTCAGGTGCCTCGTAATTGCTGCCTGTATCATGGCGTCTGTAACCGACAGGATCCGTGCCGGATTCAAAAACTGAATTGCATGCCGTAAACATTTTATCATCTGTCACTTTCAAATGTGCAGACGACACGGAATTGTGAGCTTTTCCATTAATTCTTTGATTAATGTGTGCGTCATGCACGTCTTGCTGCATGCAGCGAGGGTTGCCACAGACAAGAGTCAAATTTATCTAAGACAATATGCTAATCCATCATCCGAGAGTTGAGATACACCCCTAGCGAGTTAGGAGCGATAGAAAAAGGGGTATTTTCTGGTGGAATTTTAGTTCTACATTTTTCGCTCGCTTATTTATTTTTGGTCTTACTTTATAACAGCTTACAGACATGGCTCGCAGAGACAATGGGTCGTATGAATAAAGACTAGTAAATGCTTTTACTTGAAATTTGCAGTACAAATGCACTAGGCAATCTGCACAAATATGAAGTAAAAGCATTTGCTGGTATTTATTGATATGACCCATTGTCTGTGACATGTCCGTATGTGTACTACCAGAATAAAATGTTTTCATTGTGCTATGTTGGAGGTATAACAAAAGAATGTTTCGCCAGTCACGGTCTATGGAGATTAACTTCTATTGTTTTGAAACTCTGTTCTTTTGTTGTATACCTCCAACATGGCCGCTGTGACGTCACATGAAAACATCTAATGGATATCTACAGTCTGATGCCGAACATTACACCACACTCAATTCCTCTGAACTTATTCCATTCATTCCAAAAACAATTTCCCTTAATGCGGAGTAATCTGGGGTAATTTCCCCGTAAATTGGTAATGCGGTTTATTGTCAATGAACCTGAATCCTAACGAGAGAAAACATTACCTCATCTATAATAATTCAAAACCATTTTAAAAAGGTGCAATTGAATGCGAAAAAAGCTCTCCGTGACAATGGCATGATCAATGAGCAGCGATTGTTGTACAGGAAAGGGCCGCCATCAATTCTTCCAAGTCGCGTGCACGAACAATGGCCTACCAATCTTTTATACCTGACAGCGCTTACCTGTCCCAAGGGACGGCTATGATAGATGGATGGAGGTAATGGCCTGTGAAATCAGGACAGATTGCAGCGCTAGAACGATTGATGGCATCACCTTTGTGTTGCGTGATCAGGGAAATAGTGTGTCTTCATTCACAGCAATGGCGGAGTTGTGGAATTCAAAGAAAATACCAGCAAAGTCATTATGGTGATTTTGAAAAGATGCGTCTCTGGATGCTCATCATGCTGGAGGCTGTGTTGTGAGGTTCCTGCTCAGTGCAAATCACGATCATGACGTCACCCATGATGCGAACGCTGATTGGCTACTTCACTTCACGTGGTGAACATCGCTTATTTGATTTGCAGTGAGCTCTGTGCGATGTGATCACATGACCTGGCACATGACCTGAAAATGGTGACTGGCAGCGGTGTCGCAAACCGCACCGGGAATCGAACCCCGGACATGCCGGATCTCCCTCATGCAAGGCGGGCGTTCTTCCTTCAAGCCAAAAGTCCGGACGTTAGCCGCGGGGGCCTACCACTTCCTTAATCTGCCACAGCGGCAAGAAATACAACTGTTTGGGTGGAGACATTTGTGTGTAACTTCACCTAAGCGTATCAGAGAACGACAGACAAAGGCCAGCCTTTCAGAATAAGGCGAATTTTAACGAGTTAGTCGGCCTGTCATAAGATCGTCTCGCCAAGAATACACCACTGAATTAAATTTCAATTACTGATAGTTAGAAATTCAACTTTAAGAGAGTGAATTCCAATTCTCTGAATTCATTTTGATTAGCTATTGCAATAAATACGACATCAAACTCCGACGAAATTAGACCCCAGGGATAATATCGCCAGCCAATGCATTATCGACCAAGCTAACTAATTCGAATTGTTTACTCATATTCATGATCCAAGAATAGCCCTCAAGTTATAGCGAGGGTAATTGGTTATATACACAAGAAGCTAAATGGCGTCTCCTCTTTCAGAGTTACTAACTTGCAATACGAGCTCCTGTTACAAAATCAGTCGTTGTTGTCGTCGTTACATTTATCAAATATCAATATGTAATACCTGAGGGCCGTGTTATGTGTAGAATACCATGAAATGCATGTCAAGGGGTTCAATTTTCACAAGTGTGTGTTACGTTTAGAGCCAGGGCCACACCTTGGAGCTTGAAGGCATTGTGAGGATGATATAATGAGCGGATATTAATTTGATGGTTTTGATTTTGGTAATCTGGAAAAGATGAAAACTTCAGTTCCTCAGAGTATTATGCTTTTTACAAATGGCGTGTAACCCGAAAATACGGCCTGATCTGTCTTCATCGATGTACTGTGCACTGTAGTGTAGTGTACAGTGCACTGCCGCTGTGCATTCATAAACACAAATGAGCATTATTTAACACAAAGAAAGGAAGATTACGAAATGTAATCGACATTCAGGACAAAGAAACAAAGCGTGAAAACCATTTAAGTTATTTTTCCTCCACTTCCCCAGCTAAAGCGCACTACAAAGGCGCTCTCCTGATATTTCACTAAGTTTCATATCAAACTTCCTTCCCCAGGTAAACATTGTAATTTCCGTCCGTCTTTGAGGCGACCGCGGCAGACCAATCCATCTTGGTTTATCTTTGATCGTCTCTAACCAAACGACAACCTCATCTACATGCATGGGCTGATGGGACCTCCTTCTTCGCCTCCATTGATTGAAGAAGCAAAATATCAAAGCGAGGCAGATTCTTGTAGAATTCTTATAACCCAGCGATGTGATTTAATTTCGCTGACAGAATATATTTGATTGACGCTAAATTCGCCTTTTGACGTTTGAGTTGTTGTAGGCGACGTCTGCTTCAGTGAACCGTCATAGTCCTTGAAACCATGCGTTTGAGATCGAAGCCTTGGTCCATGATTTACACTCAAAGTAAAAAGCTGGCTTCATTTCATTTTTTTTCATGAGTGATGAAGGTTTGTGTAGGAGTATAGTAAAATGTGTATGTGATTCTGTGGCATTCTTACGTTGGAACAAACGGACTCCAGAAGACTTCACTGCCTTGGTAACGCCGCAGACGTTAAGTGATGCACAGACCCCGTCCCTAGGGTTACTCTAGGTGGGGGAATTTATGTAATAATGGAGAGGAGTTGCAGCGATATCGCACCTTGGATCGAGATTGCTGACAATCACAGCGCAAGATTGAGTTTCATTCTGATCGATCGGGGGAAGAAAATGAAATCAGTGTTTCCATTAGAAACAGATTGCGGAGGCAATACTTGGTCTTTGCTACAGTTGTGGCGTGTAAGAATCGAGGTCTTTAACAACCTTCATCCATATCAATGGTTCACGACACGTTAACACCCCGTCCTTTGTTTGCCAATGCTTCGAACAAGGTGGAGCGTTAAAACTCGGTGTGACAGGAATCAATGTCCTAGGAATGCAAGTCCGCCAAACAATAGCTCGCTATTGTAAGAACAAAGGCCTGGGTCCACATGAACATTTCAAACCGCGTGTTTTATGATTTTGTGTCCTTTACCTCTAAAAGTCACCTAAGCAACGCGCTTCTGTGTGGTAGTTATGTTAGGCTGCAATCTCATAGAGCTACACGCTACACTGACACGCCGGTTGATAGTGGAGTTGCTTCACGGTCGCGAGCCCTTTGTGAAGCCATTGTTAACCGGCGTGTCCGCGTAGCGTGTAGCTCTATCTGATTGCAGCCTTATGGAAGAGGCTGTCACACGCTGCTCATGTTCCCCACTTGAAGGTAGTCTTTTAATTGCCCTTACAAAGGCACAAGTCACAATGCACCACGACTTACTGTCCCATGCGACGGAAGCAGCGTCAAAGATGGTTAATCCCATATGGCCTGGGCGCCTGGCTGGATTCAGACCCAGGACGTTCCACTTGCCAAGCGGGCGTGATAACCGCTAGGCTATAAGCTCTTTCCTACCTTCCATTCAGCAGCTTCTTGCCACGTTTTGTAATTCCGTATTCTAAGTTAACGCGTGACCTTCTCAAATAGAATAATTGTGACCTTGAGGCGATATTGGATGTAACCAGCAGTATCTGATCCTGGATGAGTCAGCTATTGTTTTCGAATATTCAATGAATAATATTTGAATAGAATGGTAAGAAGGAAAACGTCTGGCCGCATTGATTAAGGTCCTACGATGACAAACGGGATCAGGTTTAGGGCTTGCTGCGTTCAAGGTTGAGCTGGGATTTCAATGGCGGGTTCTGTGGCAAATTGACGATGTGCTGGGTTGCAAAAGGTGACAAGAAATAAAAGTGTCTTGGATACAGGCAGGATGCAGAATCAAGGAGTTGAACGGACTCCATTCACAGCATCCGCATCTGATTTAGTCAGACGAGTATCTTCCATCCGCATCTGATTCAATCAGACGGGCATCTTCCATTGCTCTGCAGGTTCGCTGAAAAAATGTATTAACTTCTTCAATACTCAGTAACATATTCTGTCAGATTTGAACATGAACAAGTCTGAAAAGTACGAACCCTTTCAAGTAAGTACTCATTGGAAAGCTCTCTCGGGGTACTTTCCAATGACTACATACGTGGCAGGGTTTCGCCGCTTTCCAGAGAAGCACTCACAGGCACATTTTTCTGTTTTTTAAGAAATTTCCTCCAGCATTGAAAGGGTTAAGCAGAGTACATAGAAATGTGAACAGTTTTCGCCGTGAATTTTTCGACATGAGATCTATAGTATTCCCATTGCTCATTACTAACATCGCGCCATCTCCAACCCTTACGGGGGAATTCTGGTACCGAGTGATTAGATCTTCTTGTGGAAGAAACATTGATAAAAATATCAGAGAAATGCGGTACTTGCGTGAGAACTAGCATCAGTAAGAAAAGGACATAAATATCTAGTTCTGGGCAATAAAAATTCCCCCCGAGGGCGAAAGATTCTCCAAGATGAGACAGCAAGATTTACTTTGTCGGTACACGATATTTACCTCGTTGTTTGAGGACTCGTTTCCCTCGAGTTGTGAGGACGAGGGTTTTGAAAAAGTCCTTAGTGTTTCTCTTCACTTGCTTGAAAACAATCATTGTCAAAGTGACAAAGAGTCACTAAGGATTACCCTGGTTGACGTGTCAGAGTAAAAAACGCTGCTCGACGTGAGAGTTTCTGGCATGCGCTGACTCGCTATGGCCAATTCACCATAGAAAGCTATGGGCAATCTTTTGTGTCAGTGGTCGAGGCGGACGTCGTACGGAAACCAACAACGGTTAACTGCCAATGTGGAACCGCATAACTTTTTATCCCGACAGGGCGGCGCTGTGATCGGTTGTACCAAAGATGTCAAAAACAGAGCAAAGTAACGTAACATCGTCGCGTCACGACGTCCTTGACGCACTGCAACACGGAGAGAAGTCGGAAAAAGATACAACCGCCGCTCACAGCGCCTCGCAGTGGCGGTAGTTCTGAGTCCTCACTGAGAGCCAAAACCCTTACGCCAGTGGAACAGAGTCGTAAAAAAGAGCCAGTGACCTCGATCGTCTCCGAATGCTCGTAAATAAGGCAGACATCCACAATGTCCTTTCTCTGATTCACCATCCTTGGGTCTTAATCTTCTAGGAAAGCCAGCTAAGATCATGTTGTAACTGAATGATAAACGAGCAATTAAACTAAATTCCCCACATGTCTTATGCATAATTTGAACAGTTAGGAAAATAATCGACAGATCTTGTGGAGTCCCTTGTCTTCCTTAACCACGTCCACGTGATTCACCGAGAGGAATCGGAACCAGTCATTGTTGGTTCAGCCGCCGGGCGGCTTGAGATACATGTCATGTACCAAATGAGTATGCCTAGGCCAATAATACGTGTGGATTAGGCCTAGGCCTAATTGTAACGTCGACAACAGAACAGTGGCTTGGTATACAATAATGACATGAACGATGGACACCCGAACCATGGAGGGGTGTACCTCTCCATGGTTCGGGTGTACAGACTGTATATTATAGTACAGAGGGGATGCATACATACTAAAGGGTGTCTCAGGGTCAAGGGTGTCTTGGGGTGTCTCAGTGTTGAAGACGAACTCCTGTGACTACACCTGGGGACGAGTGTCTCAGTGTTGAAGACGAACTCCTGTGAAATTTGAATTTGAATTTGTGACTACACCTGGGACGAGGCTGGGTAACCAGGCGGCGGCGCGCAAGTCGGCGGCGTTGTGTGACGTATACACCAAACCTAAATTAGGCCCGCAAATAATGATTTCACGCTCTGCTTACTCAATTCCACGTCTCAAACTTCAGTCTTTACGGTCTTCATCGTTCCCCATGCGTTCCAGCCTCAAATGCGCCTTAGTCGCGAAGCACAGCCCATTTTCATTCTCGAAAAATTATTTACATAACCATATCACAGCAGCGTTCCGCTTTTGACGTCAGATTGCTTCGCAGATTGGCCGCTTCGCGGCGTTCCGGGAACATGGCGTCGAGCGAGACCTAATCTCTTGGTTCTCACCACCGGCGATAATCGGCGTTGATAGAGGCCATCCTGAACAAATACCTCCATGCATATCCCTCGCTCATTATCCAGTCTCATTTCCTAAAGCAGACACACAATGCATTCTGCATTAGTGGTGTCCACGAGACGGTGAATGCCAAGCTTAATCTCAGCCGACGTTGACATCATGACCATGCATTCTTTATCATCTGACTAAGAGTCAGGGAGATGCAAGTCCGAGCTTGTGTCAAATGCATTACTATAAATGTCATCGTGGTGACGTGGTGATATTTATTATATACAACCTGGTCAAAACAACAATCTCCTCTCGGAAATTAAGGGACGACTATTTGTCATTCAACAGTCATTGGTGACCAATGAGATTCCTGATTTTGTCAGATGATGAAATATTTTTATAATTTTTTTGCGGTGGTAGATGCCAGATGCCAATGATTGTCGGAGACTTGACTTTTACCAAGCCTAGTTTTGTTTCAAGCTTTGCAACCTGAAGGTTACTATGGATAAAGTTTCATAAAATTATGGAGCCGGCAGGGGGCAGGGTCATGCCACCGCCTTCTCACAGTAACTATTTGTGTATACGTTTTGCTCTCTGAAGAATTCTGAAAGGTCTATAGCTCAGATAAGTTATATATCATGGAAGAAATGACGTCGGGGACGAAGAAATGGCTGAAGGCTGTTTGAGCTCTGTCTCGAACAAAAGGCCAACTCGACCCTGAGGGTATAAAGGCCTACTAAGTGTCTTCGAGGAGAGCGAGAGCGAGAGCTGTTTAAAGAAGATGTTTACTGTGTGTCTGGCAACGATTTTTTGATATGTATTGGATGTTTACTGTTTTGTCAGCAGATAGATTGGAGATAACCAATAAATATCCACGATAAATTATCGCTAAAGGCGGCGCTGCGAGCGGTCTTGCGTCACAACGTCCCTGACGCAGTGCAACACGGACGAGTCGTCAAAAAAGGTACAACCGCTCACAGCGCCTCCCAGTGGCGGTAGTTCTGCTGGTTCCTAATCGCTTGGCCAGCAGTTGATGGAACTGTCTGTGGTCTGGTGGTCATAATAAGCGGTCTCAGAAACCCAGAAAAGTTTAGGCCATAGAGAAAAGTCTCATCACGTACATGTAACATAAAAAGTGGGATCTCATTACAAGTGATGGCATGAAGACCAGAAAGAGTTGAAAAATAACCGAAGTTGCCTTCCACTGCACGAAAATCCATAGGGATTAGGTATATCTGTCCGGGTTTCTTTTTCAATCTCTCTCACCATCATGTTTATGATCGGTTGCCGAGGAACAAAACTCTCGCCTAAGGTGTCGCCGCGTGGTTTCAGAGAAAAGCCACGAGCTAACACAATAGTGATGGCCATTGAAACCAGTTATTGACTGAAGCGGGAAATAATGGCTGTTTTCATTAGTCGTATTGACAAGTGGAGGTTCTGTGGTCGGGGATCGATACGCCAGTAATTGTGACCATTATGCCAGATTCTCGCCCGGTCGGAGCTTTCAGATTTACCCTCCGGCGATCAGGGAAGAAGTTGGTGATGTATGGTTATATGGTTCTCTTTGCGTGCGTCTGGATGCAGCTTTCAAATTGTTATGCATATCCTTAATTCATCGCCCCCCCCCCCCTCCGCAACGCTACGTATTCCTCACCCGGTGTGTTTAAAAATTGGTCACCCAAGAAAATCGGGCAAAATTTAACTTTGAAATGATCACAAAGATTTGTGCCATTGATTTTCCAAAAATCAAAATAATGTAGTATTTGATAATTTTGACCTTTTTCTCCATCTGGGATGTGCAGTGTACACTCATTTGAAGGAGGGTATCAAAAAAATATTGAGCTTACCAGCAAAATCTATCGTTCCGTCCGACACCAAAACTACTTTCTGCTGTCGGACTTTAAAGGGTTACTACAGTGTAGATCAATTAGTTTGCAGTGCCATAATTTAGAGCTCCATGATACCTAGATCTGACGTGAATATTGTAGAGTTTCAAGAAACAGCCTATCACCAGTTAGACAAAAGACACACCCACCTCTCCCCCCCCCACGCCAGGTGTAGGCCTTTCAGAAAGGCGAAAACCTTTTCAAACCACTTTCCATACCAAGCGAAACACACTCTAATAAACCTCTCATTTCCTTGTACTTCCAGGCTCTTGGTGTTTTTATAATTATTGCTCAGAAGTATCAGAAAGGTAAGGGTTTTTTGCCTCCAAGAACAGTTTTAAGAGTCATTCAATTGTAACAACCACTTGGCGTACTTTCAGTCTGCAGCCTTTTATAGATACAGTGTCTTACTCTTATGTGAGAAAGAACATGGCTGACTCACGCTGGTCGTTTTATTCGAAGTCATTCATTTCCTTTCCCTCAGAGAGATCGCTGGA
>NMRB01000145.1:15437-30049 GCA_002633025.1 Notospermus geniculatus
AAATGACCTTGACCTAAGTGACTGACCTTGACCCCCTCATTCATGTACATTACCAGTCATTTCACCAAATGTGAACGTCTTGTCTGGAAAAAAATAGTTCCTAAATATCGATCATTGAACATCCACACCGCACCATTATAATCACCATTTTCAGAGTTTGACCTTGACCTACGGGTGCGACCTTGACACCAATAACCTTAAAGCATATCTATATTACCTCAGCATCATTACAATGTCTATTTACTCTATTATATATCACAGTTTTTACTCATCCGTTGCAAATATATGCCAATTTCTATTTCACAGTCATATGACCTTGACCTTTAAGCATGACCTTCACCCCTGATGACCTTGAATCATATCTTAATCAATCGGGCATCCTAAAAAAACATGGGTTTACATCTTTAGATCATCTCAATACATGCTGCCGTTCCAGAGATATGACGATTTCTGAATAAGGGGGGTTAAGGGCAAAAAGGGGTTAATTGACCCCTTAGGGTGGTCAGAAAAATTGTTACCGTCCATTTTCATGAACCTTGTGGCCAACCAAAGCAAAAAATACCCTTATCTCAATTTGGGCATTAAATTCCTACGGGATGACATGGTGAACCCCACTATTTGGTCAAAAGACAGGTTCCAGAATCCTCTGGACAGCGCTATCTTTTGCCATCGGAGCGCCGCCACGGTGCGTTAGCGGCAAAGATGGGAACCAATCTACCATGATTCCTTCAACGCAATCAATCTTGAACAGGCAATGCTTTGATCTCTGGCTCCATCTAACAATGATGGATTGCCTGGCTGACATCCTTGATTTCAACTTAAAGAAGTCTGTTGATTTCTTAAAGACAAAAACTATGAAGAGGTCCTTGGGGTTTTTAGACGGTGAAAGGCAAGCTATTGGCATCAATAAAATAACCGATGTTTTCAGCACTACCTTGTTCGTAGGTTCCGTGCTTTTCGATCAATCTTTCTGCTGTCAAGGGAGTAACTAAAGCTGCACAAAAAAAACACGATTTCAAAATAGTGCTGGTTTTACTATGGGTTTCTTTAGGAACTTTAGAATTAGAGAAATGCAAAGACATGAAAGATACTTCGTTGGAACCTCAATCGTTTCTAACTGTCAGCCTGTATATTACATTTTCAAAAGGCCTACACAACCAGTGTGGGGATGTTGTATCCATTCACACAGATTTCTGTTGGCAATCATCTGATCCATAAGACGTCATCACAGATTTGGCCTTGTGCAAATTCCAAATCACATATTTTTTAAAAATATTATTAAAAAATGTTGGTCGCTGGGGGACGTTGAAGGCATGAACCCCAAACATGCCATCCGCGTTCGAGCATGAGAGTCACTTGCATTGCCAGACTCGCATCATGCCAGAAAGCGTCTTAACTTCCGACCGTGACTAGCTTTTCACCTGTCATCACATGGCAAGTGAAATGCTAGCGAAGGTAAGAAGTCAAGACACATCTTATATACGGCATTGTGAGACATGAGTTTCATGGGTTTGGTGGGACAGACTGACAATTATTTTTACATTTTCATCATTTCTTCCCAATTTGATGTCTTCTGACTTTGGGAAGAATTAATATTTTAGCGAGTGGCCCATGATGATCCCTCAGGACTTTTTCGGAAAGTATAAACATTCGGTGTGCCGTATGTATATGGATCCAGGCCGAGCATATAGCCTGGTTCCACTGGCATTGTCAATATCGGGATGGCGAGGTTGGTCATGATCGCGGACTGCTCGACAAGTTCGAATCTACGTTACATTTGAATGATCCAAGTTGTCAATTAGGCATTGAGACGGCCGTGCACATAGGTTAGGGAGTCATTTTCTACCTCTGAGTCATCAGTAAAGTCGGAGAGATGGCTAAATTTCTCAATTATTGGCAGATAGTCGGTGTGGGGATTTTACCACCAACCAGCTTGGGGTGGCATCAGAGGTAGGCCTAGTTCTATTAGGTGACACCAGGTGTTCATCCAATAACAGCGACCTGTCATCTTCACGTGTGGCATTGTCTCTGGTCTACCAGAACAGAGAGTATCTTTCCTTTAATGTAGCCAATGACTATTTTTCCACTTCAAAAGAAGTACTCGCCAACAAACGGACACAAAACCTTTGTTGTGTGAACGGATACAAAACAACGTGCTCTATTCTTTCCGTTCGCTAAATGTAAACAATAATAAATACTCCCATTGGTCGAAAACAAATTATTCTGACCTCACACCCCCAATCTGCATAACACAATGGGAATTCATGAGATGTGCGTTAACAAATTATTCTGACCTCACACCCCCAATCTGCATAACACAATGGGAATTCATGAGATGTGCGTTGATCTCGCCGACGACAATCGGAAATTGCCGAGTGTAAAATTTCCGTAGGCAAATGAGGTCAGAGGTCCGCATGTGATCAAAGCAAAACCGAAACTCGAACCCGACACTGGGCCGTCGACGGATATAGATGACAAAAGTTCTGTGTTTATTGGCTTAATATACTAGATTGGGGTGGTTTGGGAGTCATTTTCTACCTCTTCGTACGGTCTGTTCTGGTAGACGAGAGACAATGCCACACGTGAAGACGACAGGCCACTGTTATTGGATGAACACCTGGTGTCACCCAATAGAACTAGGCCTACCTCTGATGCCAACTCAAGCTGGTTGGTGGTAAAATCCCCACACCGCCAATAATTGAGAAATTTAGCCATCTCTCCGACTTTACTGATGACTAATAGGTTGACAATGACACCCAAACCGTCCTAACCTAGTATATAAGCCAATAAACACAGAACTATTGTCATCTATTCATCTGTCGACGGCCCAGTATCGGGCTCGAGTTTCGGTTTTGGTTTTATCATATGCGGACCTCTGACCTCATTTGCATACGGAAATTTTTCACTCGGCAATTTCCGATTGTCGTCGGCGATATCAACGCACATTCCATGAATTCCCATTGTGTTATGCAGATTGGGGGTAAGAGGTCAGACTTATTAGATTTCGACCAATGGGAGTATTTGTTATTGTTTACATTTAGCGAACGGAAAGAATAGAGCACGTTTGTGTATCTCAGATCTGTTTGTTGGTGAGTACTTCTTTTGAAGTGGAAAAATAGTCATTGGGTACATTAAAGGAAAGATACTGTCTGTTCTGGTAGACGAGAGACAATGCCACACGTGAAGACGACAGGCCGCTCTTATTGGATGAACACCTGGTGTCACCCAATAGGCATACCTCTGATGCCAACCCAAGCTGCATGGTTGGTGGTAAAATCCCCACACCGACTATTCGCCAATAATTGAGAAATTTAGCCATCTCTCCGACTTTATTGATGACTCAGTGGTAGAAAATGACTCCCAAACCGATGTGCACGACAGTCTCAATGCCGAATTGTAACTTGGATCATTCAAACGTAACGTAGATTCGAACTTGTCGAGCAGTCCGCGATCATGACCAACCTCGCCACCCCGATATTGACAATGCCAGTGGAACCAGGCTATATCCTCGGCCTGGATCCATATCCACACGGCACACCGAATGTTTATACTTTCCGAAAAAGTCCGGAGGGATCATCATGGGCCACTCGCTAAAATATTAATTCTGCCCAAAGTCAGAAGACATCAAATTGGGAAGAAAAACTTGGATTCACCCTTTGTTGGTGAAGATGAAAATGTAAAAATAATTGTCAGTCTGTCCCACCAAACCCATGAAATTCATGTCTCACAATGTATGTAAGATGTGTCTTGACTTCCAACCTTCACTAGCATTTCACTTGCCATGTGATGACAGGTGAAAAGCTAGTCACGGTCGGAAGTTAAGACGCTTTCTGGCATGAGGCAAGTCTGGCAATGCAAGTGACTCTCATGCTCGAACGCGGATGGCATGTTTGGGGTTCATGCCTTCAACGTCCCCCAACGACCAACATTTTTTAATAATATTTTTATAAAATATGTAATTTGGAATATGCACAAGGCCAAATCTATGATGACGTCTTATGGATCAGATGATTGCCAACAGAAATCTGTGTGAATGGATACAACACAACGTGCTCTATTCTTTCCGTTCGCTAAATATAAACAATAACAAATACTCCCATTGGTCGAAAACAAATTATTCTGACCTCAAACCCCCAATCTGCATAACACAATGGGAATTCATGGGATGTGCGTTGATCTCGCCGACGACAATCGGAAATTGCCGAGTGTAAAATTTCCGTATGCAAATGAGGTCAGAGGTCCGCATATGATAAAACCAAAACCGAAACTCGAGCCCGAGACTGGGCCGTCGACAGATGAATAGATGACAAAAGTTCTGTGTTTATTGGCTTATATACTAGATTAATCTAGTCCTAATCTACATGTAGTATATAAGCCAATAAACACAGAACTTTTGTCATCTATTCATCTGTCGCCGGCCCAGTCTCGGGCTCGAGTTTAGCTCGAGTTTCGGTTTGGTTTTATCATATGCGGCCCTCTGACCTCATTTGCATACGGAAATTTTACACTCGGCAATTTCCGATTGTCGTCGGCGAGATCAACGCACATCCCATGAATTCCCATTGTGTTATGCAGATTGGGGTTGTGAGGTCAAAATAATTTGTTTTCGACCAATGGGAGTATTTCTTATTGTTTACATTTAGTGAACGGAAAGAATAGAGCACGTTGTACGAACTAATTTGAAAACTCATCTCTTTAGGCAATATTTCTAATTTGTCTCGTCTTATATCGGGTGGCCCCAAAAAAGCGTGTCCAACTTCAAATCTTGATTTCTCAACAACTGCCCATTAGAATTCAATGAAATTTGGTGCTGTATCATTTAAAGGTGTTTTGTTTAACGTGTGAAATTTTTGCATTTATACCTTTGGTATTAGGGCCGTATCACTCAAAATAAAAATCATGGTAAAAAAAGGTGATTCCGGAATCCAATAAGCGAATGATATCAGTTTTCAGGAATTTCTCAAGAAAGGAGCATGGCAGATGTTTTGATAATGGAAACTGAAGAACAAAATAAGCCAACGATCTGACATGAGCTGCGCGTTTTATAGGAGATCCGTGTAATCGAACCCACGAGCTAGAGATGGTACACTGTATGAATGTTTTCCCTCTATCATTCTGACAGCTCTCCCTGAGCCAGCCACCCTTTAATACCTTTCAGGTATCAGTATACAGGAAGTGGAATCTGATCTGATAGGAGAAACTTGATGACTTTAGGGCTTACAAGAGATTCACCACTTTTTTCTGGGAGGAACGACTCAAACTCGATCAAAATAAACACATGACGGACACAAGAGAACCAGTTGTTTACAAACTGGCTGCTGAAATGTTGAAAGCCTGACGTTCTTGTGTGCTATTTTAGGAAAGCAAATGAGTAAACTTTTCAAGTCGGCTACACTTCTGTTGATATAATACTTGTCTTAGTTCTCTGTCACCTCACGTACAATCAGAGCAAATAATGGAAAATGTCGCTTATCGCCTAATGAATGGTTAACATGTCCTTGTGTGAGATCCGACCACAGAGAAAACCGTGTCTTCAATATCAATCTATCAATCACCCAAGACCAATCATCTCACGTATCTTTCACCAAAGACCTATCATCTCACGTCCAATTACCCGATTATGGGAGGCTTTAATCTTTATTGTAGCTGGTTGAAGCCGGAGAGTAAATGAAAGAATAAATATTCCGCACAAAGACACTAATTAGTTGAAATATCTTATTCGGATTCACTACGTCTGTGACATTTATACCCTTGAGATCAAGGGAGGACGCAGAGCGAAGAGGAGCTAAATGATGCCATCTCTTCGGTTCGCGCCCTGCAAATCTGCACGGCACATCATTATAACTAGAGTTGGGTTTATTTCGACTGGGAACATAGGCCCTACATGTGGCGTGCGTTCTTCTGCCACCATAACAAAACGTGCTTGCTGGCCTATTGTTCAATTACATGTAGGCCTACAACTGAGCCCTCTTCTCCGAACAACATTAAAAGCATTAATACCTTTGACATTTTCTACTATTGTCCGCACTGAAGGATTATGTTTTTGTCTTTTTACTTGCTACTGGACTTAATAAAGGGGGATTAAACACTGTTTAATCTTCTTACATGTATTAACTGCGATTGTCCGTTCAATAGCAGGATTAAAACCTTTAATCCTTCTGCTATTGTTCGGGTCATCAGCGGACGGCGGGCCATTGTTCAAATCTCACACCAACCGGTTAAACAATAGACGGCTTTCTTATGGCCGCTGAGGGTCAAAATGCACGGAATATACACTGTGCGTTGGGCCACACATTATCTACTGGACATTTGACCCTCGAAAGGGGTCTATAATTTGAAGGTCATTGATTTTACCCTGTTGGGTGTTTTGTCATGGGTTTTCCGTGTTTGGGCCTACAAAATGTATATGAAAGAAAATCATTACCTTTACAGTTGGAGCAGTTAGTAGAATGAGATTTTGAGCTGCAGTCCCGTATCCACGAGTTTCCAAATCATTCGTACGTCTGCCTTCTTGTTCGCTTCTCCTTTCCATCCCCGGGGCTGTTGACTGACAGTTTATACCCAGGTTTCAACATATCTACCTACGCTGTCTGCAAAGTCCTTGCTTCTGGAAAAATCTCGTGAAAATTCGACGGCGGATAATGAAAAAAAGACGAAGCGCAGCGTACTCCACGTGCAGGCAATGGAGCTCTGTTCCTGTACACTGACAGCGGAGTGGCCTAGTGTGCTGGGGTTGCGTAATATGAATAGGCGTGGCACGATTAGTTGAGGGAAACAAGCCCGGATAGTACAAGCAACAATGACTTCAACCTTTATTTCGTTTCATTGTCTATCAGATGCAGTGGCCTGAGGCTGAAACCTGTAGGCCCTGGTTCGTTGAGTTCACATTGAATCACATGTTCAATCGGGCTGATCGAAATAGACCAAGTCTAGGGCAAAAAGACTATTGCTGTGTGATCACGTTAATTTTATTCTCTCTAACTTCCTTCGAGATCACAAAGTGTTACATTTGTAAAGTTAAACATTCATGTACATGTATAGGTGTGACAGGAATCAACGTCCAAGGAATGCAAGTCCGCCAAACAATAGCCCGCTATTTGTTAGGTTATATTCGAATGGTCATGGTCTCCATAGCCATATATTCTAATCCCTTGCTGAACAATAAGACAGGACTTTGATTCCAGGGGGACTTTGATGCCTGTCACACCTGTACTCACATTTTATCTGAATTCGAATAGAATTTACGAGATTCTTTATAATGCCTATAAATAACCAGCATCACCTTCGAGTAGGCCCTATACTCTCTCTACTCGTCAAGTCATTTCTCTACCGGGTCCGTAAATGCTAAACGTTCATGTTCTCACTTCGAATCACAGATGTCAGTCAAGTCGATGACGATCGGAAAGGTTTCTCTTATGCCATCTGTAGCTTCTTCTTTGTATTACCATGATATATTCATGGCATTACGAGTGACATGACTGAGTTGGTGAATGGCCTTGGTGAATATGCTTCATCAAGGTTGTCGTTGTGACAAGACAAAGGCAGACGGTGACCCCCGAAAACAAGGACAATCTACATGTAGGTGGTGAATATCGCGAATCAACACATCTTTCAATAACTTGACCTCAATTTTCCTTTGAATCGTAAAGTGCTACACAACATGCAATACGCTGCATGCATTGATTGATTTCGACTCGCGATATTTATTGGACACCTGTACTTGAATCACCCGGGTTGAATCAGAGGTGTCGTCACCGGCGTTGATTTGGCTGTGATCTCATTCAGTGAAAACCTGCCAACGGGTGAGTGTAGGCTACATTGTTCTCTCAGTATTTCCAACCGTTTTGTGCCCATTTCATCGTGTCATCGAATTTGATACCTCCTGTAGGCCTACAAGATTCCCCCTACTAGAGTGAATGACTGTGTGTAGACCTGCCAGAAGGTACAGTGTTGTGTTTCTGGTTTCAGGTAGGCTACAGGTTTGACCACTGCTGGTGCATTTGAACACTCGGCCGTCAGAACAATTCGATATCATGCATGTCAGCGTGGATCAAACCCTTCTTGTCATGTCAGTTGTGCTGGTGGGGCTTGGAGGCCTCGTCCGGGGTGTGACCGTACGAACCAAGGTCGGCGACATCGTCGGTACCGAACTGAAATCGAAGGATAAGTCGTTACACCGGTTTTTAGGGATACCGTTTGCAGAGCCACCTGTCGGGACCCAGCGATTCCAACCGCCTGTTCCGAAGGAGCCTTTCACGGAACCCTTCAAGGCAGACAAGATTGGGTACAGCTGCTTGCAGAATGAAGAATGGTTGAAGAAGATCTTTGAGTTGAGTATAACACCAGAAGATCCAGAGTTCACATTGGATGATGTAAAAATGGATGAGGATTGTCTGAATCTGAATATTTGGGTGCCTACAGGAGGTGAAGAGAAGAAAGCCGTGATGATATGGATCCACGGCGGAGGGTTCATTCTTGGCGCTGGGGCCCAGTACAATGCCTCCAAGTTGGCCCTCTTTGGTGACGTCATAGTCGTGACTATCAACTACCGGTTGGGAATATTTGGGTTCTTCTCGACGACTGATGAACATGCCACCGGCAATTACGCACTTCTTGATCAACATTTAGCGTTCAAGTGGGTACAAGAGAATATCGGTGCATTCGGAGGGGACACTGACAGAGTGACCATATTCGGCGAGTCGGCTGGATCTGCTTCAGTCACGTGGCATATGCTGGCGCCCAGCAATGAAGGTCTGTTTCACAGAGTAATTGCCGAGAGTGGGACTTCTCTAGCAACCTGGACGTTACCAGATCAGCGGGTGGCAAAGAAGTACAGTAGAATTCTGGCGAAACATTTAAATTGCAGCAATGATAACGTTGAACTGCTCGTTGTCTGCCTGCAGGCTGCTCCTGCCGAAGCCTTCCAGTACATGGGGTCTAGTTACCCATTCCTAGAGGAGTTGGGCGGTCGTGTGCCTGCAGGGGTGAGAGCAGACGGGATATTTATTCCATACCTGCCCACAGCAACCTCGCCCAAGGAAAGAATGCAAGACCAACCATTTTTTAGGTCCGTGGATTTCATGATCGGAGCCAATATGCACGAGGGGTCTCCTTTTGTGCATATGGTATTTGAGGGCATGTATAAAGCACAGACAAATCAAAGCCTGTACGATAGTGGCGTGTCTAGACAGTTTTTCGAGACGGCGTGGAAGATGTTTGGTGGGAAACACCATCAAGGACTACTGGACGCCTTCTGGTGGCGCTACAGCACATCAATCAATGGGAATACCAAGGACAACATGCCTGCGGAAGAATTTCTTGAATTCTTAGGGGACTTTATGATGTATTACGGTACTTACAAGCACCTTAAAAACCGCGTCGCTGAAAGTTCCGAGGCCACCGGCTCAACCTACCAGTACAGTTTCATCTACCCAGCAAGTTCGGCAGTCGGCACCCTAGCAGATTACATGGGGAGAGAGCCCTTCGTGAAAAAGGCAATGCACGGTGATGAAGTCGGGTTTCTCTTTCCGAAGCCAGCCATGATGAGAGGTGATGAGATTTATCCGAAAGAAGAACTCGAACTTTCTGATGCTATGGTGACGTATTGGACGAACTTCGCTAAATCAGGGTAAGCATACCGGTACCATTAATTTACTTTGAAACATTGGTAAAGAAAAACGTTCTAACTCACAATGCACTGTCGTCGACCACCGCACCTTGATCAGTACACAACTGGTGTAAATCATATGGCGATGACTGCGTTTTCATCACGGTGGACCACCGAGAAGTAAAATCGATCCATGACCATTTCTGTTTCAGCAACCCGAACGAGCCCGTGCCGGTCCTCAAGCAGTGGCCACAGTTCAAAGCCGGAGAAGAGGAATTCATAGAATTTGACATCGTCGACAAGAAGGTTGACCTCAGGATCAATACATTTTACCGAAGTAAATATATGACCTTCTGGGATGACGTCATTTCATTGATTACAAACCCCCTGGTGGATGAAAGTGACACTACTGGAGAGGGAGAAGCTGAGAAGGAAAGAGATTCCAAACCAAGGAAGGATGAGCTGTAGACGTTGATAAATACATGTAAATACGTATCTACAGATACATTGTTCTCTCAAGTCCAAGAGTGAGCTCACTGTTTTATGGGCGGTAGCACTGGCTATGTATGGCGTCGTTAGAACCTCTCCGGCACTATCTGGAAGTTCATTCGAAGAACTCCAGTACGATAAATTATTTGTGTTTGGTATTTACATGGCGATTAACAAGAACATAGGTTCTATCGGTCACGACGTTCGCTAAACTTTCAGCTTAGTACTGCCTCCAGGGTGTGGCAGATATTGAAATACTCAATAGCCATTGTCATGGAAACTCAATGATCTCTTTCTTATTGATAACATGATTCTCTTGTGTTCATGTTCATGTTCATGTTCATGTTCTCACTTCGAATCACAGATGTCAGTGAAGTAAAGCCTTGATGATTATCGAATGAAGGATTTCTCTGTTCATGGTGTCTGTAGCTTCTCTTTATTACTGACATGACTGAGTGAGTTGGTGAATGGCCACAATAGAGGTTATGCACGTGACGTCATCAGCGAGGTGTCGCCATGTTGGATGGAACGTTGTGACATGCTGACGCAGTGAATCTGACCACGTGCTCCGTCCATTTTCCATCCAACACGTGGCGTCATACCCATTGATGACGTCATTTGATGACGTCAGTGCATAGCCTCTATTCATCGTATCCATGACGTAACTCCGACAGTGTCCGCCATTGCTGACGTCGCAAGGGTGGTGGGCAAATGACGCAAGGGTGGTGGGCAAATTTCATTGCTTTGCTGAAGAAGCTGGTGGGCAAAAAGACGCAACGTCACAACGTCACCTTGGTCACGTAGGCCTGGGCCTACGTCATGGATACGATGAATACTCGTTCATCAATAACAATGCAGAGGTTTTCTTTGTGACATGATAAAGACGGCGACCCTCTGACAACAATGAAGTCCCGTCATGGACGACAATAAGCACGGCGAATCTATGTGGTGGAAACTGAATATCATGAATCAACAGACTTTTCAATAACAACCTGACCTCAATTTCTCTTTGAATAGTGCTACGAAACATGCATATACTAAATACAATTTGTCCAGGGTCTGTACTAATTTGAGAAGGCCTCGCCAAAACTTCAGATTGTCGCTTCTGAAGGACGACTGGTAACATTCTATAGGTTTATGCCTCAGGTCACGTGTGCTGTGTGAGCCAATCACATTCACGGAAACTTACTTGAGGCACGGGATTAGATACTGACCCTGTGTTATGATAACTAGCCTTGACGATTCCGTTGGTATGGCACATGCCGGGATGCCGATCATCAACATTGATTGATTTCTCACAATCGGCACTTGAAACGGAGGTGTCGTCACCGTCAACACTTAGTGTTGCTCTTCATTTGGCTCCGATCTCACTCGGTGAAAAAACTGCTAACGGGTAAGTAGGCTACACTCTTCCGATTTACTGGATTTTTTCCCCGTTTCCAACCTTATGCCGAGAGCAACGTGTCATCGAATCTGTTGCCCCCTGTTCAGGATACCCTCCAACAAAGGGACTAAACAGACCCGACAGGCAGCATGCTCGTAGGCATTTTGATGTTCTTATTACACCGATTGGTTTGAGAATCTATTGCAAGTAAAATACACTAAATATCAACATTTGAGCGAAAATCTGCAGGCTGTCAGTTGCTAACGCCACCTCTGAGGAAGTGATCACACTGATATGAGCCAAAGAGCCAGCTACCAAGTGGGTATAATAGGCCAAACCACTCAATAAACTGTTTGCTCTGGACGAAATCATTATTTCTCAAATGCCTGCAAGCTTTTGTGAATGACTGTATGAATACTGTACATACTCGAAGGTACAAAGCGCTGTGTCTCTGGTTTCAGGTACAGGTTTGACTACTATTGGAGCGTTTGAACACTCGGCTGTCAGTAAGAACAATTCGATATCATGCACGTCAACGCAAATCAAACCTTTCTTCTACTCATGTCAGTTGTGATAGTAGCACTGGGAGGCCTCGTCCGGGCTGTGACCGTACGAACCAAGGTCGGCGACATCGTTGGTACTGAACTGAAATCGAAGGATAAGTCGTTACACCGGTTTTTAGGGATACCGTTTGCGGAAGCACCTGTCGGGACCCAGCGATTCCGACCGCCTGTTCCGAAGGAGCCGTTCACGGAACCCTTCAAGGCGGACAAGATTGGGTACAGCTGCTTGCAGAATGAAGAATGGTTGAAGAAGTTCTTTGAGTTGAGTATAACACCAGAAGATCCAGAGTTCACATTGGATGATGTAAAAATGGACGAGGATTGTCTGAATCTAAACATCTGGGTGCCAACAGGAGGTGAAGAGAAGAAAGCCGTAATGATTTGGATCCACGGCGGAGGGTTCATTCTTGGCGCTGGGGCCCAGTACAATGCCTCTAAGTTGGCCCTCTTCGGTGACGTCATCGTCGTGACTATCAACTATCGGTTGGGAATATTTGGTTTTTTCTCGACGACTGATGAACATGCCACCGGCAATTACGGACTTCTTGATCAACATTTAGCGTTCAAGTGGGTACAAGAGAATATTGGGGCATTTGGTGGGGACACTGACAGAGTAACCATATTCGGCGTATCCGCTGGGTCAGCTGCGGTCACGTGGCATATGCTGGCGCCAAGCAATGAAGGTCTGTTTCACAGAGTAATTGCCGAGAGTGGGACTTCTCTGGCAACCTGGGCGTTACCAGATCAGCGGGTGGCAAAGAAATACAGTAGAATTCTGGCGAAGCATTTAAATTGCAGCAATGATGACGTTGGTCTGCTTGTTGCCTGCCTGCAGAAAGCTCCTGCCGCAGCCTTCCAGTTCATTAATGCGTTCAGCTATCCATTCATTGAGGAGTTGGGCGGTGGTATGCCTGCAGGAACAAGAGCAGACGGGATATTTATTCCATACCCACCCACAGCAACCTCGCCGAAGGAAAGAATGCAAGACCAGCCTTTTTTTAGATCTGTGGATTTCATAATCGGAGCCAATATGCACGAGGGGTCCCCTTTTGTGCATTCGACATGTGAACCCATGTATAAAGCACAGACAAATCAAAGCTTGTACGATACTGGCGTACCCAGACAGTTTTTCGAGACGGCGTGGAAGATGTTTGGCGGAAAACGCCATCAAGGACTACTGGACGCCTTCTGGTGGCGCTACAGCACATCAATCAATGAGAATACTAAGGACAACATGCCTACAGAACAATTGCTAGAATTCATAGGTGACTTAGCGATGTATCATGGTACATACAAGCACCTTAAAAACCGCGTCGCTGAAAGCTCAGAGGCCACCGGCTCAACCTACCAGTACAGTTTCATCCATCCGGCAAGTTCGGCAGTCGGCACCCTGGCAAATTACATGGGGAGAGAGCCCTTCGTGAAAAAGGCAATTCACGGTGATGAAATCGGGTTCATCTTTCCGAAGCCAGCCATGATGAGAGGTGATGAGATTTATCTGAAAGAAGAACTCGAACTTTCTGATGCTATGGTGACGTATTGGACGAACTTCGCTAAATCAGGGTAAGTCTTCCGGTACCATTAATTTACTGTGAAACATTGGTAAAGAAAAAAAGTAAGTTCTCTTACTTCATAAACTGGTGTACATGTAGGCCTAGAAGTAAAGTCTATCCGTTTAATATTCTTTCTTTTTCAGCAACCCGAACGAGCCCGTGCCCGTCCTCAAGAAGTGGCCACAGTTCAAAGACAGAGAAGAGGAATTCATAGAATTTGACATCGTCGACAAGAAGGTTGACCTCAGGATCAACGCATTTTACCGAAGTAAATATATGACCTTCTGGGATGACGTCATTCCATTGATTACAAACCTCCTGGTGGATGAAAGTGACACTACTGGAGAGGGAGAAGCTGAGAAGGAAATAGATTCCAAACCAAGGAAGGATGAGTTGTAGACGTTGATAAATAGATGCAGATGTAGTGTAAACATACTTATAGGTGGCAGCACTGTCTACGTAATGGAGAGTAGAACACTGAACCTCAGGCATGATCTGGAAGTCCACTCGAAGCACTCTAGCACGATGTGTTCGCTCGCTTATCTATTTTTGTTGCTATTTACATGGCGATGAATAAGAACATCGGGCGAGGTTCAATCGGTCGCCGCGTTCAGTAAAACTTCAACCGTTAGTACTGCCTCCAGGGTGTGGCAGATATTGAAATACTCAATAGCCATTGTCATGGACACTCAATGATCTCTTTATTGATTACATGATTCTCCTCTGATCGGTTTGAGTCGATGACGTCATCTTCACCCACGGAAATCGCCGACTGTGACGTCAAAGGTTGTAATCTCTGTAGTGTTTTCTCCTCACCCGTTCCTGCTCGGTTTTGCTGGGGTTACCAATGTCCGAACTCCCAGTGAGTCGTCAGGTCCTGTATACCTCCTTGAATGATCCTCGCCACCGGCTTGCCATGCTGCGTTAATGCTGGGTTCAGATGGTCGTCATCGATTTTTTTACCAAGAAAAAAGACCACAGATATTGATGCTGATTCCAACTTCATTGTTTTGCTT
>NMRB01000145.1:30402-43990 GCA_002633025.1 Notospermus geniculatus
GGAAGTGCGCAGATCTTTCTTGTTTGCGTCAATTTGAGAACAGTCTATATCGACTGCTGTATGAATCAACAACGGGACAACATGTATGTTTTTACTTCATAACGAAGTGCCTGGCCAAATTAACTGGCTGATTATTGTCGTTTTCCTTAACAACAGTAGGTCAATCTGTGGAGGTGCTGCATACACCCAATTTTGCATTATTCCCGTTGGCGCACAGTGCTGGGAACCAATGCAATACCTACTGGAAATGAATAGTTCATTCCTTCGCATACTAAATCGCCATCTTTGATTAGTGAATGGTACTATCATTGTGTTCCCGCACTCGATGTGATCCGTCAACCACAAGACTCGACAAGACTACCACTAGTGAACGCATCCCCTTGTGTGCAGGAACACCGTACGCCTAACTTCAGTGAAAGATTTGTTGCAATTACTGAACTAATTAATGATTAGGCCCCGTCAAGAAGCTTCCTCAGGGCCGATTTAATGGACGTTTGCTAAGCTAACCATTGGTTCCACCAAAAATAGATAGGCATGCGAAAAGTGTACAGCTAAATTTTCAGCAAAAAGGACTGTTTGGATGGATAGTAAGCGCTATACAGAGCTTAGAAAACGGGGCTTTGGGGTGAAAAATTTAGTTGTACATTTTTCGCACGCCTATCTATTTTTGGTGGAACCAATGGTTAGCTTAGCCAACGTCTATTAAATCGGCCCTAAATCGGGCTGCTTAGGCGTACATGTACTGAAACGATAATGTTGCCAATTCCTTTGTGATATGTAGACAATATCTGGTGAATACACTGTGGAATACAACTAAATGATACTTTTATCATTTGACCATATATTATGTAGGTCCGCACCGAGGCCTATCACCCGATAACAACCTTACAACATCGATTGCTTTATAGTAACACATAATACTTCTACGGTTTCTGACAAATAACAACGTTGGGCCTAATCCCTATGATTTCTAGTATACACTCCAAGACAGTAGGCCTACTGAGGACTAGAAGCAATGTGATTCCAAGGGTCAGGTCCACGATGACACTGCATACGTCGCAAATAACAGCCCAGAATTTGTTCAAAGGATTCTAGGGGCTGTCGTCGGGGAAGTACCCATCCTCGGCTGTGTCTACCTCACTCGTTTTGGTGATGTTCTCGGTCGACTGGGATCCATGATTCTGGTTGTAAGTCACGTACTGGACAGGAGGCGTCCCACCGTTCATGATCAGAGCCTGGAAGGAGATGGGGAAGAAATTTCAAAGTTTGGTGAATCAAAAAGTTGGATAACGCCATCCACTCTCATACAACAAGTGAGTGTGCTGCCTATGCCGCTGATAGGTGTGTAGTCGGCCCCACATTTAGCTACACAACTACACGACTAACACACTTCTACTACTGAGTCAACCCGTCCCGCCATGACCTTGACCTCATTATAGAGTAACCGTGCCATGACCTTGACGTTAACTCACCTGTTTTTCATCTTTAGACGGAGGACTCTTCAGAAAATAGAGGAACGGGCCATAGATAAGATTTACTATCGCTATTCCGTACAACATCCTGGAAAATCCCAAACATTGATGACATTAAGTAAGAAGATGACGCATGGATACAGACCCAAGATTACCAGTTGTGGCTTTTTAACAAAATAATGGAACAACATGGTTTTCTTCGCCGCTTGTGATGTTCTTTTGGACTGATGAAATACTCGCTGGAGCTTTGAGACTATTCACAGAGCCGCCGAAGGGACAGCCCGTAAGTTAAAGGACACGCAAATCCTTTGTCAGGCTGATGGTGAACAATAGATTATATATGGACAATAGTTAGCGCACTCCCGTAAGTTACGAAAGCTTTGTGAATAAGGTCCCAGGTTCCGTTAGTTGATTAGGTCTGCCATAAGTTGTGTTTGAATATTCTCTGTACTATCTCCTTTGGAAAATGCATCAGCCATCGTACTCGCTTGTGAAGGTAACCAGTCAACCTACCAGCGGAATCCTACAAGCTTGACAATGGAGCCCCCTAAAGCAGGCCCTATGGCGTAGCCCAGACAGAAGGCTACGTCAGCGATGGCGTACACACTTCCGTAGACTGACACGTGACGGAGATCCACCAGGTATCCCATCTGGGGCATCATAGAGGAATCGACCATACCTGGAAACGAAGAATACGACGGCTCATTATATTTCTGAGGAGGTGGGGCAGGGGACAATAACCATTAGTCAAGTATTTTTCCCTCTTCGTCGAAGTCCCTTCTTGATCGTTCTTCTTGAAGGGGTATTCCAACGACAAGTGTGCCGAGTGTGAAGGCGAAGGACAACCTTTGATCACGTGTTGAAGAGAGCCAGCGATTTGACATGATAAACTCACCGATGGCAAATCCCAGGCCGAAGTTCGGTGCGATGAGATGACCAATGTTCTTCGAAAATGGAATCTGAAATTAAATGAGATCTTATTATTCAGACGATTTAGATTTAACAGGTAGAGTGATAAAACAGTGACGAATCGAGTCTATCCTCTGCTATGAGGCCAGGCGCCTGCCAAAACGAATGACCAATCCGCGTGCCGTTTGTCCAGATAAGGCGGCGCTGCGCGGAGTGACGTGACCACCCCGACGTCACTTGATTGGCTGCCACGGCTTGGCGTCCGAGAGTATGGCTGTAAGCGACTTTCTCATTGGTCAAAAGACTGTGCTATTGCGATTACTCACTATGAAGAGGCAGATTCCAACGACGATCATTCCGACCAGTGCGCTCAGCCATCTGGAAGATAAGCCAAGTATTGGTCATTTTTCACAATTACATCATGTACTGGTACTGTACCTACTTGTGCCGAATACGTGATTGGGACATCAAGCTCTCTGGAGGCCGAAGTGTTACGTCGGTTAAGATAGTTTCTGATAGACTGCATGTTCAGTGTGTTTTAGTCCATTGTACTGTACATGTATTTTGAGAATGTAGATCTATTTGTGTGATGCACATCGAAGTGCTGGGTGGTAACACCACCAAGGATTACATGGCCCGCCCAGAGGAATCAGCATGGACATCCTTGGCATGTCTGCATGTCTGTAGACTCACGGACTTCCTGAGCGCTTTTAAGGGCCTTTTGGGGCAGAGCTGGGTTTTGCATGTCATAACGCACTTGTTTGGCAGACCCTGACGGGCATGCAGGGACAAAGAATGTTGAGAAGTTGTCTCAGGTAACACAATCTGCTAAAAACAATGTAATTCACATGCGAACATTCGTCTAGGATTCATTGAACACATTGATTTAGTGGGTGGGAGCGTGCAGAGGATGGCGAGGTGTTTCTTCTGGGTTGAAAATAACAAGTCTAAAACTACTATCTGATGAAATTATCAACTAGAACAGTCTATCTCGTTCTCCTGGCATGCTCATTACTAACATCCTGTCATTACCATTTACGTGATTGTGGATTAGTTGAAATTTGTGGTCTGACAACGCGTGGAAGCAAACATTATTTTAATGGTGTCAAACATCTCCTTTCCAACATGTTTACTACTAAGTGCATGCAAGTTCATTTTGGTGATCATGATAGTGCATGTTATAGATGACAGAGAAATTCGCTGAGACTGAGAGGGGATCACCTTGTCGCGGGACCATATTCACGAAGCATTCATGAAAGTGCGTGGACTATTGTTCATTTGCAAGCATTCTATTTGCCAGTGCTTCGGGGCTTCCCTCGAAGCTGACGAGGACAAAACGGCGCCGCTCTTGCTGCAGAACCAGGAGTGAGAAGTTTATTAGGACTGGGTGTGAGGTTCTAGTACAAAAGCGCTACAAGCCCTCAAAGTGTTCAGGACAATATTCCTGCCTAGAAAATAACAGCCTAAACCTAACAACAAAAACTGATGACGCGGGTCATTTTTGTCTAACATGCACACATATTGGTGACGTACACAGACAATGAGGACAAAAGGGTGTTCGGACATGAGCTGTCCTACCGAGGTATTTTGAACCGACGATCGTCCTTTAGTTTGTTAAGAAGTGGGTCATCTTCGGTTGGGTCAACTTCCTCACGGTCAACAGGCTCGTCGGTGCCCGCAGGATCTTTCTCCTTTGGGCTAGGCTCTTCCTCAATGGTGTGTGGAGTTGGGGTATACTCCCCTTGGGTTAATAGACGCCTCAGAACCGGATGTGACCTATGCGCATGTCTACAACGATACCAGAATATGAAGACCGTCAAATGAGGACTTGTAGCGCTGAATAAATTCTCGATGCTATTCTCACAATGTACCACAAATGTAAACAGACCTTCAGTTTTAACAGTTTAGGGTTCAGTGTTTTCAGAATGTGAACAGAGTTGGCGTTTAATTTGAAACCAATGTCCACCAACCATCCGGGGACATAAGAATGTCTTTACTACATTTAGTCCCCAGTAAGTTATACCGGTACGGCAGCGCTGTACCGGTGTCCGCTAAAAGTACATAAATGAGAAGCTTCAAGGACATTGGTTTCAAAGACAAAACATGCATTTTCATCTCGTAGATTTAAAGACATTAATGATACGGGCAACAAAAACAAGCATAACAACAGGACTGGTGAATGTGGAACATGTAGTAACTGGATTTTGGGAGCTATGGTTCATTTGCTGTCCCTGTTTGCTGTCATTTGCTGCATGGGCTATCCCTTCTGAGGCGTCTCTGAACTCGAAGGGGAGTGATCATCATGCCGAGGGGTCAATTGAATGAAATATTTGACTGGGTGACTTTCTGTTTGATGTGCTGATTGTGGGTTGTTGTTTAGTTCTGTCATTGTTTTGATTCTACGGCTCAGCCAGAGAAGTTCCAGATTCAACTGCCAGGTAGGTTCAAGCCGCAGGAACCGGAACTAAAGCTCAAAACTAGTGTTTCTTGAAAGGTGGTGGTGAGATTTGTCTGCGTTAATGGGAGGAAGGATGCATGCATTCAATCTGGCCAACTTGGATTTGTTTACATGCACCATCTGACCATCACGCCACAATGACATCACGTGACCATATGCAGATTATCCGTGGCGCGCGTTGCATGCTCAGTGGCGCCACGATACGGTATACCTAATATTCGGTGTCCCGCAACAAAAGCTGCAATTTGATTGGATGATATTGAATGTATGTAAAGTGATTGTCATTTTGTGAAAATGGAGACAGTTGATTACATATAGTGACCATGGGACGAGGTTGACGTGACCCTTGTTGGATGTGGATGATCAAGGTTGTGTTGGTCACCGATGAACTTTCGTTTGGTGTGTTTATTCTTTGCTAAAATGGTTTCTGAGAGTGTTCTATGAAGGAATTGGGGGTATTTCTACTGATAGACCTCACCTTCATCGTTGACGATCAGACGAGATAATACGGAGGTTTCGAAATCAAACGATAAACATAAACTTTACGACAACGTTATTTTTCATACTGCACATTAACCAGATTTTGCATTGCATTTTCGGTACAAAAACAACGTTGTCGTTAACGTTTACGTTTATCGTTTGATTTCGAAACCTCCCTAATGTCGAAGTAGCAGTTTTGATATAAGATGATTAGTAGAGACATTTATCTTGTGCAAAACAGGTGCAACACGACCCGAACAAAGCAAGACACTAAAACACGACTGATTCAAGAGAAATGAAGGCTTACCTTCCAATCTTATGGGCCAAGGGTCCGAACACGTTGGTACCGATCAGGTAAGAGATACTACAAGGCAGGAAGGCAGCACCTGTGGAGAAAAATGTCACATAATACTTGTATTAAAAAAACAGTCAATTCGACAATCTCGATTTCCCCTCATTTATCTGTCTCGGTGTAGGCCCTCCCTGCAGACAACTGAAGCTTCGGCATCAACGTGAAGTTCATTACAGGCATAATGACCGAACTGATCGGATAAGGTGAGGAAAAGGCTTTTCTCCTTGTTATTGTCTTTTGTGCTGTGTAACAGTTTCATCACAAGGGCACGCCCCGTCTGCTCTTCAACACCGAGAAGAATGTGGTCGTTTACCTTGTTGCCACTTGGGGGCGTTCATCGTGTCCATCATCCAGATGGGCAGTGAAGGTTCCATCATTGCTATACCCATGTTGGCAAGCATGATTGATCCTGCTGTGAGCAGGATGTACGGATCCTTGAGCAACGTCACCAATGCGGTCCCCTCCTGGGACTCGGGTTTCACAGAGGGCTTCAGCGCGTACAACTGCAAAACTGGAAAGGAAGGACCCCGAGGAATGAGAAAAAAATGTGCGAACAGGGTTCAGGATCGAAGATTATTAACGGTAGCCACCCGAGAAAGAATGGTTCCGGTGGTTGTCAAGCTTTGAATGCGATCCACTCTCCATGAATCAAGAATGCTGAATGAGACAATCTGGCTGTAGCAGTTAGGCCTACTTACTTCCATCCAACAAAGCTAGGCAAGCAAGGATGAGGAACGGGGCTTCCTTTCCTACGAATTCATACATCACTCCTCCGAAAGGCGGGCCAACTGCAAACAGAATAGCATTTGAGATAATTCCATGTGGGTTCGTGCTGTAGAGTGTACATCATGGTGGGATCCAAGCAAGGGCAACTGATGAAGTGCAGACGAAACTGCCGATCAGAAAGGTGCTCCAACTCGATGGCAAGCATGAATTGGCTGTTGGACAGACAAATCTGCGACGGTTCTTTGCCATTCTCCAGTTCCTTCTTCGTCATCGACGGTCGTCAGACCGAGCATTACTTACTCAACACTCCGAGAGCCAACCCGCCAAGTGCAAAGCCCATGACTTCCCCTCTCTCTTTATCGTCTGGATACCGGTCTGCTAACATACCCATGCCTGAAGGACGAGAAGACGAAACCTTTACGATGATGCCGGTGGTAAATACTTCTTTCGCTTTCACCGAAACGAAATATGACAGTGCCAAGCCACTTCACCACGACCTTCACTAGAAGACAGTTGTGAAGAATCGTCCTCGACATGCGTTGGGAAAACGACAACTAGAAGTTGAGGTTGTGGTCCTCATCCGTTTTAGATCCGGTACCTACCTGACACGCTGGAGCAGGATGAGCCAATACCCTGTATGGCCCGGGCAATAAATAGCACCACATACGTATCAGCAAAAGCAAACACTGGAAGAAAAACAGGTGTCCGATTGGCAGGGGACGAAAGAACTTAAAGAGAATTAGTGAAAACGGAACTCACGAACTCTCATTTCTAGCTGAGTGTTTTTTAATCTAGAAGTGATGTTAGAAACATGAGGGTACTTACAAACCGTTGAAACAAACATAATACAAAAGCCAGTGAACATCGGAATACTATAACCTATCCTGAAATAAGAAGAACGAAGATGAAATCACTGGGAGAGGGCTGAGGATGATCAAGCAGGGACAGCAGGAGAAACGTCAGCCCACACTGACGACAATTTAGGCCCTACAGATCAATATATCCACGAAGAATCAGTGGGAATCTGCTAGATGGAAGTAACAGATACAGTCTACATTGAAATGCATTCAGCAGTTCACGGTAGAGCCCTTAAGTCAATGGCTCCTACTCCCGGTGATGTGGGCAACTGCTGTTACCTTTAGAGGGAGAGGAGAGGGAAGTCTCCCTTACCTGTTTGTCATAGGTCCTATAAATGGGTTTGTTAACAGTTGCACAACGGCCTTAGAAGCAAATAATAAGCCAACTTTTAAGTTTTCATTGGATAGTTCTCGATGGCGATAAGCGTCTCGCTCCGCTTTTGTCATAGGCCTCCCTAAGTCTATCAAATCCGATATGTTATACACTTCATATGTGGTCGTGTTAGGCTTGAAACACACCGGGGGTTCATCCGCCTGATTCTTCATGGCGAAATACCCCGCTAGAGTCTTTCTTGATATATTCCAAAACTCCTTCGTCCCGCCCTCTTCATAATGACATNACCAAGGACTATACTGATAGAGAAGTATCGTAGACATGGAGCTGTGACGTCACGGCGCGATAAAAGCCCGTCACCAGCAGATGGCACTTGATTTGAATGCCGCAGGTCCCTTTAATGTCAAAGATACGGCACGTCTAAAAACCCTCTTAACGCCATGGCCCAGCAGCCATGTTTTCTTTCATGTTTTTCGTTACAGCGGAAGGTGCATTACCTGTATAGTCACGTGACACGCGATTGACGGAAGTGACTAGATGTGCACAATAATAATTTGAATTTAATTGATCAGTTGCCGAGGCAGCTATATACACCAATCAAAACTTAGAAGAATCGGTGGCTAATGAATCGTAAGGTAACTTCGGCTTCCTGCGGTTGGAGCTAAAATCGGGAGTGGATCAATACGAGGCTGTTGGCAAAGAGTGCAGATTGTGAACATGGTTATTTCAGGTCAACAAGCGATCAATGTTCGCGGTAGTCCACATCGACTGAATCAGACGAAGACTTTTACATGCACCCATTTAACATGGCGGCGCAGATTTTGCGTTTCAAACTTTTGTAACGAATTCTCCTCAGCTGAATAGCTATTTCCGCTTCGAGTGAGATCGGCGTCGGGCTTGGCTGATGAAGCAGTTCGCCTACCCCAAGACTGACCCCCACCCCCCACCCCCGGTAGAAAATTCTCGTCGAGAATACCACCAATGAAAATCTCACCATTGGGTCGGACATTGTCATAGAGGCAAAGTGACTGCATCCCACCGTCAGAACTTAATTTTGGTGCTTAATTTTGATAAACTACCTCAAAGATACCCAGACATAAACAGGGGGACACTCTTTTCCTTTCTGTAGCATTTTCTCACGGTTGGCCCAGCGCCATAATACATGTACTTACTAATTGGCAACGCAATTATTGCATTTATTACCAATATTGTCGGATAAATGTCAACCATACGCCACAGCGGAAACCCCCACACGATTGCAGAATCCCTCTTACCCCGTTACCTTGGGAACCATCGCCATGTTTTGAAATGTCTCACTCCGTACCTCTTTGTACAAGGTAAGAGCGCAAGGCTTTCTGGGAAGGATTCAGTCGCTTGTGGAAATTAGGTAAACACTCATTCCGTATAAGAGCGTTTTCTTGCTATTACCTTCATGATCGTGATATAATTACTTAGCTAATCAGCAATATTGGAGCGGCAGGGTGATAGCAACATGGTCTTGATTATGCATGGATGCTTGCTTATTGATGCACAATATAAACTGTGGGTATCGAACAGAACGAACAAGAACAAGAATACAGAGGAAAAACTTCCTCAACAGTCCCACACTCTATACAACAGTGCCGATTTTCTCCACTACGTTACACAAATCAGACACTGTCAGCGACCAGTCGCCGCCATGTTTGACCGCATCACTCCTCCTAATGGAGTTACCGTTAGGAGCCTGATCACAATTGGTAGATATTTTTCCATTTAACCTTCTGCGGCACTACTTTTCAAGATGGTAACCTTCGAACGATGCTAGAGGGTGTTGGTTAAACCTCGTCCCAAGACCCTCTCTGTGTCAAGATTGCAACAGCCCGTGATGTAAACGAATGCGTTAAAGTTTGTTGGAAGACGAGGTCTCCAAATTGGTGTATAAAGGAAGGTTTGACTCATGTAAGTCGTCTAGTAAGTCACGTGATCCCTCTATTTTCTCTCGATGTACAGCCGTCCGGTCGGCCCAAGCGGAGGTGTGGCGCGAAAGTCTACAAACAGAAATTACCGCCCAATACAGCAAACAATGGCGCTTATATCCTGACAAATATAACGGCTTGAATGCGTCATTATTGGAGTCAAACATAACCAGAGGATGGTCATGGCGGCCCATGATTGTAACGCGCATAACATTGGTGAACCGTTTTTTCCAAACATTCCTCCGCACATGCGCAATGACTGGGGAAAGAGTACAGACGTTTGCACGTTTGCAAGTTTTGAGAGATGACCTGTAAATTGAAGGTCACAAGGTCATGATGTTGACTTTAGTATTGTTCACTGATCAATGCAACCTTGGTTCAGAATTAGATCGACAATGACTGGTAAGAGTCAACAATCTCCGCGTCGTGGTCGTTGTTAATACCGTGGTCTGATTCCTTGTTGGCCGCCGTGGCGATCACTTCACCTGAAGCACCCTGGCTACCGGCCGCTTGGGCACCTCACCCTGCCCTGGTAATCAATACATAAACTCAATTAGTTGCGTTAGAAACGCCATGTCCCGTTCTGAAATTGTGAGATGAAGAAAAAAACGGATCAATCTCTGTCGGGCACTCTTTATTCATAAACCAGGGGTCTATCATGTTATGCTGTAGTGATGTTTCTATGGTTTTATATGGATATGTCTCTGAGTGATGCTATCCATCTCTCCAGCTAATAAGTCTTTATCCCTCTGGCATTTCCACAATGGCCTACACGCACCACGCTCATAACATTTGAATAAAATCGAGATTAGCATTATGGCATTTCGATGTCGCGAAATCAAGGAACAATCACGTGACAGACCGGACAATTAATGGAGGTATGAACACTTAGTGGTCACGTGGTATGAACACGATGCAATATTGCTGAATGAAATGGATTCACAGGAGTCAGGTGGCGATTAGACAACAGTATTGATGCAAATCGGTGCAATCAAACACCTCCAGATATCCAAAGTTGCTGCAAAAGTGAAAAGAAATGCGACACATTATTGGGCAAACATAAGGTACTAAAACTGCTCTAAGACCCTGCTGCCCAAAGTTGTGCCCGAGCAAGTGAAAGATCTTACAGCTCGTCATTAATGGTTACAAGAATGGACATGAATACAGCCACGGTGATGTTCCATGGAGAATTCTATTCAGTTCCTGTCCAGAGTTACATATTGTATCCACCAGTAACTGGTAACACGTAACAGATGATCGCCCAGTCTGCTTCAAAAGTCAGGGAAAGGAGAGGTAGTTTATCTTCTCATCAATTACGATTGAAAATAAAATGGAAAAAAATGTAATAAAAAATAAAATTGTAAAAAATGAAGAAAAAAACAACCTGTGGGTATCGAACCCGGGACCTGCAGCGTTAACTGCGACGTCAAACTACCTTATCCACTGAGGCCCAGTCACGGAACTGCCTGACCAACTTAGTGGTGTACATGACACTTCCTTTCATCTCGAACGCTGCCGAAGTGGCGCGCGCAGTAAGGTCGCCGCGCAGTACGTCCCAGTACTATGTCGGAACAGTTCCGCACGGTTGTTTTCGAGGCGGCTGATTGGTTACGTGATGGACGACATCAAATCATAAGACGAAAACTAATGACGTCATATGCAAAATTTGTGACGAAGTACACAACCGCCGCCATTACTACCGTATGAACTGATGAATCTCAAAAACAAGATGGTTGCGATAGCTGCTGGTGAACCGATACGCTGTGAACAGGCCCATTGATTTCTTGATAAAAATCTATAACCACAAAGCTATTTTAGTCAACTGGAAGTGGGTGGACACTTTATTAGCTGCTTAAATCCTTGATGACTGCATACCATGTCAACGACCATACACGACGGGACCTTTTGCAGTGTATGCCGTTCATCACCAATGATATTTATCTTCGACTCGACAGAAGCATCCTGTATTCTCGCGTTGGAATACGAGATGTGCGAGATAGTAGCCGCAGATGTGAGTGCATCCCTGTACGAGGAACGTGTTGATGATGGGATGGCCTGACCTTAGATCCTCAACAACAAAACGTGGAAATGAGTTGCATATTATGTAATCAGTCGATAAGGCATAATATGCAGGGCCGTAGCTAGAAGTGAGGGTGTTGGCAAAAGACAAATTTCTCATTTTTCACCAAAATCCGCAGGAAAAACACGTTTTTGTTGTTGCTGTAGGCGGGGGAACATTTGCTCTCCTGCCCCCCCCCCCCGCATACGGCACTGATATGTTGTCAACAGGGAAGACCATTCCTTCACTCATTTGGGAAGGAAATAGCGACAGATGGATCGTCGTGAATGAACACTGTTCAGAGTCCTCTGAACGACCTGATATGCAGGCACAATGAAGATTTTTTCAAAACTCGCAGAAGCCGTACGATGATTGACCACAAGCAGCTCCTCTCCAAATCTATCGACATCACAAATTACAACTGGTAGATTCCATCGGGAGCCAATGTTATGATTTCTCAAGCACAAAACGAGCAATCGCGGCAAAATAAACATGGCGTTGATCAGAATGTTTCAAATCGCCATTACTTTTGTTTCCGTCACCGCGATCTATCGAGGTGTTCTTTCATCGTTTGCGCCTATCATCCTATAGTCAATACACGAACGTAATAACTTCTGATCGGTTTGAGATCGGTTTGGTCTGCTTATGGAGAAACGATACAAAAGGTGTGACACCCGGTGTGACACGTACGTAGCATACGGTCCATATCTGACAAATTCACACGTTCAAACACTCTCAGCCTCGTCTTCAGTTCATAATTCATTAATTAATATGCAAACGAGCCGGAGAAGGTTTCGATACGTCATTACTGAAGTCAAACACAACCCGGAAACTGTTAATGGCGTCGACTAATAACCGCAAGGGGTGACGGCCTTCTTCCAAACGTTCACTGGGCCACATTCTCCAAACGCACAGACTTAATCTACAGTATATTCCTATCATGCAGCCGTGAGGTCTCCTCGCTTGGCGAATGGTTTAGATTAACAATTTGTCCTGGCTACAGCCGGCAATCTGCAATCTCCATTGGAGGGGTTCCGTAGAAAGTATACCCTGTGTGATAATCATGTTAGCGGAGAGTTGGCACACTGATAGGTGTGCACGTTTTCTCTTCGATAATAATTACAGAATCGGCGACCGAGATGGGGAATTGATCCCGTGTATAATTGCAATTGTAGAAGAATTCGCCGGAACATTTGGTAGATCAGGAGACACTTGGCCGGGAATGGCGGTAGTAACCAGCGGTTGGAATGAGAACTATGCCTGCTTACAATGTACTGAAACAATTCTCCTACAGGTGGCGCTGTACCCCAAGATGGCACCGATGAAGGTCCACTCAGAAGTGGGTCTCTGAGTGTTGTGGAATCCTGTGTCCTCCAATCGTCGCCCAGTACATCGCCGAGTTCAGCAAACATGTACGAGAGTAACTTAATGGGTATATCATACCAATAACCCACTTAGACCCTCTATCCTATTAAGGGATAAGACATTCCCTCTTTGGTTTCCAATTACCCGACACAAACACTTTATTCCTCTTGAGGCGCATATTGCATTTAGTCCGAAGGGAAGTCCGAAGGGAAGGATGGAGACAATATCTCAAGCAGTCATTTGATATATAAGTATGAATGGTTCTCGTGTGGGATACTGTGTTAATCTCTTGACCACCACTGCCGCTCTTATGGACGGGCTGTCCCCAACTACGACGTAAGAGTTTCTCCGCAAGTTGGCTCTCTAGGGGCAACTCATCTGTAGAAAACTGTGGGCAGCGTATGTTGCCTCTGGTCAAGGCGTAAGCCACAGGAAATCAGGGGCGGATCCAGGGGTGGGATTGGGGTGTGACCCCCCCCCCCTGCTCGCCCACCGCCAATTTTTTTTCTTCAATAATTTGCGACGTCCAATGAGCAAAAACGCAAGAATAAAGCTTCTGTTTTGATACCGAGATGCCAGGAATCGCGTCTACGGCCTTCTCGATTTCAAAATTTTCTGGGG
>NMRB01000145.1:44330-67045 GCA_002633025.1 Notospermus geniculatus
AGGCTCCAGTTCCATAGAGCTCACGTTGACACTTTTCACGCGCCACGCTTCACGTTTTCCTTTCGTTCCTCGATTCAGCGCACAACGAGACACACATTACCTGTCCTGTGGCATGCTTTCTCCGAGGAACGAAAGGAAAACGTGAAGCGTGGCGCGTGAAAAGTGTCAACGTGAGCTCTATGGAACTGGAGCCTTAGAGGGACGAATGTAGTGGAGTTTGAAGGGAGTTTCTTTGCTTTTCCTCAGGGGGAATGGTCAGAAGGAAACTGGAAGGAGTATGTCGGTTGTAGCAGAAGTACTGTCTTCAGGATATGAAGGCAACAACAGCGGATTCCTCGTGACTGTCTCCCGCATGCTTTCCCTGCGATCAGAGGTCGTCGACAAATCCCTTGGCGTTCGTAGACACTGACCACAGCGCTGTATATTGATGAAAATGTCCATCCCGTCAGCGATACCTTATTCATAACCATCAATTCCACAGCGAGGAATCTCCCCGTGTGGTTATGCATAACATTTCGTGTCAAGTTGGCTAAAGCTATTACCAAGAGTAACTTTACTGGAGACTCTTCATCGGCTGTCTCAGATAATTGCACTGGGAAAGTTTTGTAAGCAGACTGAGGGCACTGGCGCCCAACTGATTGGCTCTTTCCTAAAACATTTCGTGAAACGGGAAAAAAACGACATGGAGCCAAACTGAGGTAATCAGTGGTTCTTATTGCTCGCTCCCTACGTCACGAGAGGTGACGTGTAGGACGGAGTGCTGAGAATGTCAAAAAGTATGGTTTTAGTACTTACATTGTAAGAAAGCTTGATTCTCACGTGAGATCCCAACCCTTGTCTGCTACCCAGGGTGCGATAGAGCCATTAGAAGATGGTAAAAACTTGTTCTAATAGTAAAACTGAACCTTGGAATCACCTGCTTTGTGTGTCGTTCGTTATTTGACAATGTGATACCATCGAATGCATACAGTATGGGAATTTATACGACTAAGACTGTCATTGATGCAGATGCTGTTAGATTTGGCCGTCAATGAGAGAGGTGAGAAGGCGCTAATCATGGGAATGTGCCTGACTGTATAAAATGTGGTAACGAACCAACGTCATTCACACACCATTCACACCTCGCATTATCACCTCCAGCAAAACAAGGAATAACAAACTGAATGGGGTAGACTTGGAGCGCCATCACAATACCATCCGTTAAAAGGTGTCGCCACGATTAGCTTCCTTTAATTTATTCGACACGATTGAAATATTGACCAATGAACACTTGGCTTCTTCAAATCGGGTCGACCGGAAATAGCCTGCCACGGTGAAACAGGCTTTCGAAACTTCTGATTGGATAAAAAGGGGGCATTCCTTCAAATCAATGTACACTGTAGTTTCTGTTCCTTACTTCCACACTCAAACCTTTGATCAAATTTTCTGAAAATTTGATGAAAATGTTGACAATGTGAAATGTATTTTATTCATGTTTCAGAATGGGTGATCGTGATCTGAAGAGTATAATCGTAATGAGACTCCTGACTTTCGTGTGACGGTCTCCATCGCCAATTTTGAATGCCAGCCACAGTCAATAGTGGCTATAATTGGGAGCTCGGCTCTATCAAAGGCGAGGACAGGGTTGTAAAGACATTTCCTATAAAGAGGAAATTAACCTCAGCGGGTTGTGAAAACAACAAGAAAAAACCCAGAAGTGCTAAGGTATGTTAGGATGTCTGATTCCAATGGGTCGAAGAAATTCATCCTGTACAGGAAGACTTTCCCAGCACTAATTAGGCCGTTGTGCCTTGTTAAGAACGCGGGTTCTCCATCGCTGCGGGAAGCCACCCATCACTCGATTCCGCGCCGATGTGTTTGTAGACAGACAAAAGCAAGCCATAGGGAGGTTTCCCAGCCAGGATTGGTATTCAATCTGTATTCACTCCCATCTCGTGTCTATGTTGAGTTATGTCTCACGAGTTGACACATTCAGGTAAAACTAGAATCTGTGAATGAACGACACTCGTATGACTTCTATGACGCAGTTTCAAACGGTACCAGAGAATGTTACATTCGCTATTGGATTTATTGGACAACAATTCAACCGCCACCGATTCGTATCAATATAATCGAGAGGTTAACAAACCGCTTCGTTAACGATATCTATATGTAAAATGTTTTAAGGGATGTTTTATCTATATGTATGTTTTAATGAAAAATTTACCCACGAATTTATAATAAATAAATAAACAAAATAAAACGATAACGCTAACGCTATTTCTGACATACATTTGCAAAAGTAAAAAATAACGTAGCGTTAGTGTTAGTGTTACCGTTGACGAAGCGATTTCTTAACCTCTCGATTTTATTTTGGACACCCGACGAACTAAAACTTTTCCATCAAACAATTTTGGACACCGACGGAACAAAACTTAACTTCAATCAGCTCTTACACATATCGTTTAAACCCCTTTTAGCTTATCGATGATCGAACATAACTTAGCAGATCTTTTTTCGGATAATGGATCCATATAACGCCCGACTTTCCGGGCAGAATGCGGCAGCCAACCGACGTCTGGCCGGCAGCCTCACCCCAGGCATGTTGTCCCACTCCATCACTTAATAAAAGCCCGATAAGATGGTCGGAAGTCACCATCCTGTCGCTAATCATATGGAGCGCTACACGTAACGGCATCATTACTGCCGCGGGCTGTGCAAGTCCAGATGACAGCGCCGGGCTGGAGCGACTAACACGTTCGTATTGGTGCTAATTTTAGTTGGGAAAAGTAAAGAAACTGCTAATAAATTTAGTGATGTCCATCGTACGCCGACATCAGACGGTCAATTTGGAATAATTTTAAGCGATGTGATGTAGATGTGTAGGCCTATAAGATTCAATGTGAATCTGGCCTAAGGCCGGGTTTACATCGGATGACACGCGACACGAACACGAAGGCGAACAATGGCTTCACAAAGGATTCATCCCCATGACACCTTTGTTCGCCTGCGTGTTCGTGTCGCGTGTCATCCGATGTAAACTCAGCCTATTAGGGAGGTTTCGCCAGCGCCCGGTTAGGCCATACGACGACGTTTATCTATTGTTTGGGCATACCCACACAATATGTAAACGTCGTCGTAGGGCCTAACCGGGCGCTTGCGAAACCTCCCTAATATCATGCAAATACGGTGTGTGTCAAGGTCTTATTCGGTTCCGACTGACCGCTAAACAAGTCGAACGTAAAAAAATCTAACTAAATTCGGACTTCATGATTGCTATGATGTGCCGCTCGTGGACAGAACATGACGGTATCAATGGAATGCTGTTGATGATGAAAATATTCCGGGAACTACGCCACTGTTTGGACAGTCATGGTGTTATGATGATGATGTACGTTGGAATGTAAACACAGAAAATGGCTCGCATTACTGACGGCTGCTATAGTCACGAAGAGTTAGTAATCCACCGATGGCCACAAAGGTTAAAATGATTCGATGATTCCGGAACGAATTTCGACAACAAACCTAGGTGTGTGTTGGTCACCTTCTTGTCTGTTTTCGACGCACTTGATAATTTAGGCCTACTCCCGTGACCACTTTCGTCACCCATGGACATTCACGTGACTGAAGACAAGATGTCTGTCTTTCCCCCAACGTTGAAAGCGAAGTGTGTTTGGCCGCCATTCTGACCAACACCACTTTGAATATAAGATCTGCTCTCAACCCATATCATCTTAGTTGGTCAACTCCTTCTAGCCTTGTTATTATTGATAATCGTCTAACACTCAACATGATACCTAATGATTCCATAACTTTGAGGAAGTCAGTTTTGACCACCAGACTCCGCGCCAGCTTTCGTTTGGGTGTTTTCAACAGACCGAGAAACTATGGCATTAGATCGGTTCCTCTCGGTCGTACGCTAAATCATCTCTTCATTTTCCACCGCTCGCCCTTCGAAATCTCCGTGATTTCTGAACAGTTTTCCCCAATTTGAGCATCGTCATCGACTTGCCAAATCCCTGGTGTTGGCCGACATCGATCCATGGACATTAAACGATAACCGACATGGATCCGTTAATTTCAAAACGGTCTGTCCATCAGCCATGCTTCCGGCCTGCAGCTCCTCTTGCCTGGCCTGTCATGTACTTTATCGTTCGACTCCTTCATGACTTTATGCAGTGCATCAAACTTCCCATCGTTGCCGTTAAGACAGACATTGGTCTCGAGTCCATAAAAGCTGCAGTAGCCTACTTCACTGTATAACTCACTAATAAGTCAACTGGTGAACGAATTTTGAGAGCCTTTTCGCCCTCCTTATATTGGAATCCAATTAACGTCAGCAAATAACCATTAGACAGCTTTAAATATACACATCATTATTGATCAGGACGTGGACCTGTGTCGGGCACTTTACGATCGTTGGAGAAATCGTCTCTGTGACTGCAAGGGTTCTTTCTCTTCTACATCTTTGGTCCGCTTGAGACAAACCAGGGGGACTGGGCACAGAGTTATGCCCGCTGTACACAATCAAATTTTTCATCCAATTTTTTGGAAATTCAGATTCCGGGCCTATTGGGGCTTCAATGTACAAACCGGCATGTAGGCCTTTATTGAGCACATTAAAAAATTGGATGAAAAATTTGATCTTGTACACCGGGCATTCTCCGTATTGATTCAGAACTCTCCTTTGCACGGTCATAATCCACCGCAACATACCTTTACCCGACAAAAAAACGTCATTTGAAACAAATACATGTGCCATTAACGTCAAAATGTTACCGTGAGCTGTACAAGTACAAACTCGGGTTCAACGAATCCCGATCACCATTCAGAACAAAACACTACCATGACCGACTTGACAAGTGGAAATTATATAGTGCCATTGTGAAGACAGGTTCTAACGTTGTAATATACACAATTGATTTCAACATAAAGTGATGTAATTTACAAAGGTATTAATGCCTGTGTCTGTCGGTTAATTAGGTAATGGGGTTGATTAGCACTGATCATTAATTCCCACTTTGTAGCCTCCTAATCGTTTCACACGACGTCGGTCGACGTCCTGCTTACCATAGGCGTACGGTTTCACAGACCTGTGTCAGAGAATCTAAATGCACCCCGACATGGGATGTTTCCCAACAATACAAGCCATGGAAGTATTGACTCCCGTTGTTTGGAACGCACTGGGAAACAGACTCACTGTTTCTCTGTTTGTTGCTCATTGTCAAGTCGCGCCTTATCAATCTATTGTAATATCACACTGGCACAATGTTACACCGGCGGAAAGTCCTCTATAGGTAACTCTCCATCGCATTGTTAAACATCGCATACACTGTTTTTTTTTTAGTTGGACTGAACTTCCTGCGGAAAGCCAGAGAACGAGGTGGCTTCAGATAGGACTCACTACAGATCATTACATTCGTAGACGCACATGTATCAATTCTGCAGTTTCTATCATTCCATTTACCTGTTCTGATCCACAAAAGGTCCACTTTGCTATGTTATCATTGGGGACATATCAATACATGAATATGCTTTATTTGTTGCCTTTTCAATCAGTCCCATGATGGTCCAACTTAAATATTGACGCTGGGGACAATTCATGTGGGAATCCATTGATTACCCATGTCATATAATGTTTTTTCAGGTATGCTTTATTGTACCTTTACTACCCATGGACAGAATGAAAATGGTCACTAAATCGGCATACTATGTTGACGTTTAGTAATACTTCAGTGAATGTACCATGCAAGGTCATCTGGTTTGTGACACCGCGGTGTGTGGGATGGGATGTGTCCGTGATGAAGGAAAAGTTCCTTCGCCATTACAACTGGGGAAAAAAATCAAAAAACAATTTTTGGCATATTTTCTGCATCAATGAGCACAACACTGGACTTACCTTTCTGTAACTGCAGCAGAACCGCACCCGAATTGGAAAACAAAAGTCCTCAGAAAAGTTGCAAATCTTTCAAAAAGTATCTTTAAAGTCACTGATAGTTGTTGCTGTTAAGTTATCCTGCGGTTTAGAATCAACATTGCGGTCAGTTTCACAGGTGTTGTCAACAGGCCCGAGCATGGGCTAAGTTGACCAAACAGTATTGATCCCTTACCAAAAGTAAGACATCATATCAGCCGCAAAATGTATGAATAATTATAAGGAATTCGTTACCATGGAAACCACATCTCAAAGGATTAAAATTTCCGCACGTCAAGATGGCTGATTATGAGATCAGGGTATTACGTCATCGCTTTGTGCGTAGATCGATCAGTTGGTGAATTATGGGGTGAATATTCATGATTATGATGCGTCAACATCGATCTGGCGCTATCAAAGTTTATGACTGATGGATTAATAAAGGAGTCGGTCGGTAAATGTTGAGGTAGGGCACCGCGTGAGTCCCGGCATGCCGCAAGCTGACAGGTCCATGCTTTTGAACTGATTACCCTATTCCATAAGAGGCAAGATATGATTAAAGGGCTGAATAATAAGCCGTCGGGTAGCAGTCTACCCGACATCAACTATAGAATGGTTAATTAAATAGCATGGATAACATCTAACCATCCACATTTCATGGCCGTGTTTTTTACCCAACCTGTAATTCGTTCGGACGATAAGGGCAAAAGAAGATAGGAGAATACTTTTTTTCTTGAATATTTCCTGTCTGTCGTAGACAAACTCACAAAATCGTCACATTCAGCTCGGTCACGGCGAAACGAGAACGATGACTTCCCTCGCGTTGACAACAAATCTAGCACCTATCTTTCGTCCATCAGGTCCACCCACTCCCTGAAAATTTCGTATTGATAGCCAGAGATGACATCAAAATAGACGAGACAATACGGGCAAGTTTAGTGTACGTGTAAACGATCGGACGGGTGAATGCGTCATCAGTCAAACGGCCATAATATACGGGGATCTCAAACGCCCATCAAAACACAAGCAACGGATTCCATGAATATTTACGCACATTTATTTGAGGTATCAGAGAATGGTGATATTCAGGCAGGGATTCCAAAGCTATCCCTGTAATTTTCCTCCGAAGCCCCTGAGATCAGATTAATTGTCATGTATTGATTTGTTAGGGTAGGTGACGATAGCAGACCTCGCCAATAATGGAACGGCGTTGTTGAAGGCGGCTTGTGAATCTCCTCTGACGGGATCTCTCTTGCTTGTTAATAGCTTGTCCCAGGCGAGGTACTCCCTCAAGTGCCGTATGGTGATGACAGTGATTTTGTAGCGGCGGATGTGAAATAAATGCTGCGGGTATGAAGCGAGATCGAAGTTCAAACGGGCGGTCCGACTTGAAAAAAAATCAACAAAATGGCGGAACTAAATCTCCGTGAATGAGAGAATGCCAACTTTTTCAGCATTGGATTCCGAGGACGGAAATGCGCGAAACATTTTTTTCTTGGCCGCTGGATGCTTTTCAAAAGCTCCCTGCTGGCGCCATTTTAAACATTTCCGGTGAATCGTTTTTTTCAAAATTATCCTGGTTCTGAATCCTTTGATAATTCGAAATGCAGGCTGAGTAAAAGTCAGCCTACACGAATCACATGAATACGACACCACAAACGAGGCTTTCTATTCGACAAGTTAAATGGCAGAAGTTGAAGTGTTACTTGAGGCACAGAAAAATATCTTTGAGTGGTTGAACGAAACTTTCATACACTTTATGATATTAACGTTATGGATTTCCACAAGTGAAGTCCATCGTGACTGACCAGGACAGAGCAGTGGTGACAGTGTGTAAATATACACTAGTTTTAGTCATTATTGCGGTGAAACAAGGTTCAACCACTTACGAATGGCTTGCCTTAGCCACTCCGGTCACATTTCCTCTCCAGACAGAGAAACCATGCGTTTGCCGACTTGGCATGCTTGGGGGAAGTTAGCACTACATGTTTACCGTATTTAAGTGAAATATCAAAATTGTACATACGATGCATGCCAATATAACGAACGGTCAAACGACCATATTTTCTAAACAGCCATTCTTGACCGTGGGTTATGAGAGATAATGGCTTCCTTTCACCCGGCCCTTTCAGCTCCTTGAACACGCAGCCAGTATCAAATTCTATTCTTATCATCTGGGTTACCATGTCTACTCTACATGTAAAGCCTGCATGAACTAGCCGAGATATCCGAATGGGCCACGGCACACTTGTTTGGCAAATGGACTACCGGTAAACATGGTAAAAGATCTAACGAAAGCTGTTTGTAAAGTGCACTGGGCTGCTCATCGTTACAGGAGAATGTCAGTGAGAGTCCCGTGTGTGTGTGTGCACATAGGCACTGTACATGTCATGCACGTTTATGAAGCCTCAGCCATTGTGATATGCACACATCGTAAATCACGTTCTCCTAATATGCACACGGCGCCTGTACATTACTGATAAAGTAATCACTGGTATCACACAAAATTATACGCAGTTTAAAGTTCGGCCTCGAACGGCACTTCGGAAATGCAAGAATCGCCATGTTTTGGTCATGTGATCATGCTATCCAGCAAATCACATTGTCGTTCTCATTCATGTGACTTGAGTAGCCAATCAGCGCTGCTTCTTTCTGTACAGTCTTCACGGTTCTGACAAATCGTATGCCAAGCTAAATCTAACTTCTTTCTGCATGCAGTATTTACATGAACGCAGCAGCGCTGCAGATGAATAATCTGGCAGACAAATGCATGCCAATGACCAATAAATGACCGAGAGGATTAAGGCGAGATTGGCAAACATAACTGATCCTTGCATGACTGCGACTCGAGGGACAACCACCAACAGGAGTTGTGGGACTTATCCCGTTTTTACTTGTAATGTTTATGAAACGCAAAACAGGCAAAAAAGCCATGAAGTTACCCTGTACTCTACCGTATTACAATGTACACGATTGTCGTGTCGGCCGGCAGCGAGTGCACAGCAACTGGATTCAGATGCGAGTGCGCTTAGGCTGAAGGACAGCACGCGGGTATGTCATCAGGGAACAGAAACATCGGTTGGATAAAGGAGAAAAAGTAACGGGCCCAGAATTAAGCCTTGTGGCACACCGGCCTTCACCATTCAAACTGCAGTCGCAGATTCCCTCTATTTCGTACAGAACACTTTTTGACACGTTCTTATCTGTTCAATGAAATCAAATTGGATCATTACCGCACAGTATTGCAGAAAGTCGAGCTGAAATCCTGAGAGACTTGTCCTCACAGTCAGATTCCCAACCGTAATGGTGTTTAGGCGGGTTATGAGGTACAGCGACATCGGTTCAATCACAAAACGTTAACCAATTAAGGAATGAATCGCGATTTCTGTAAGCCACAATCATTCTACAACATTGTTCCCAATGAGGCAAAAGTGCTAACCTTTCTATTCTATAACGGAGCATGATGGCGTTTCTTGGGAAGGCGACACTATTGAAAAGGTTAAGATTCTCTGGCGGCCGCCATCTTGGAAAATCATCAGTCACGTGACAGTAGGGGTATGAATTCCATGGGATCGGGGCATATTAAGTAAATCGTGTAACTTTGTGACCAAATATCCTACCTTTTCCATCCATGTCGAACATCTCATAGGACGAGACGGCTGGAAGAAAAGAGAAACGATACTAAATTCCGCGGATTATAGTTTGTTTCTTCAGGAAGTTTCATTTCTGTCTCAATCACTTTTGATTACATGTTCTTGGGCACATAGAAACTGAATTACAACTTTCAACAGCAACATTCCCAGTCGGCTGGTCGAAAGAATTGCTAACATGCTCAATTTTTCCTTTCACAGTTAACTTTTCATAACATAAATGCACATTTTAGCAGTCCAGATAATATCAGGTTTTAGCACATAATGTGGCCATTAGTGTGTCAGCCAACGTGCAGGCGGTGTACATTTTACAGGACACTCTGCCCGATGCGTTTGTTTGACCCGCGGTTTATGCTAATTATCTTGACAGTCACATAATACTGCAACTCAGCGGGGTGGATTGCAAAATCAACTGTGGTAAATAAGCCATTTTGACGACATCAATGGGAGAGAGGTGGGAAACTGTACAAGGAGAATATCGATGGATTAATTATTAGCGATGGAGTAGAAAGTTATTCATGGGGTTTGTAATGGTGGCTTTGAGGTCGATTGCATGGCGAACCATTGACGGGGAGGTTCCCGGTAGTCCACGAGACTGTCCTTCTTGCCCCACTAGGCTTTGACATCGTTTGGGTATCTTATCCGTCTTAAACATGGTTCGTTTAATTCTCGACCAAAAACTTTTGATCTGAACNACGACTGTCCTCCCCACTCACTCCCCGGTCCCACGGGCTAACTCTTTGAGGTCACCTAGTTAAACCGCTAGCCCCAACGGACTCATCCGCGACAAGGTGCCTCGACGCTCATTACCATATCCTTCCCGATACGGGTCGCTCTCTGATGGGGGACCTCTTACTGCGAGATCACAGATCACCCGCTATATCGATCTGCGGTGTACGCAAATCGCAGAAGCGTGAATGCGTACGCTGGGACGAACTCATAACGTAACAGTGTGTCAAGCAGGGTAATGATCTAACATCACCACTATGTCTTTGTCTTCCCTTGTTTAAATATGCATATTCGTCAATGATGACTGATTGTTGACCAGTCCGAATGGCATCATGGACAAATATGGTTTGATATTGTCAGGGTGTTACCGGTCTGGTGTCGAAGCAATGACACGTGCCGAACTGTCAATGACGTACATGTACATAATGGCCTTGTCAAATCAGATGCCAACCAAAAGTATCAACAGAAAGTCCGACAAATTCGAGTTGGCATGGTACAGCCACTCCCACCTGCCTCATCATGATAGTCGTGCTGAAGACGGCTTGAAGAGCTTATCAAAATACACAGGGCGATCTATCTTCAAACTGAATTCTAATTCTTAATGTGTAGGGCCTTCACAAGGATGCCCATAATATCGAAACACAGAGCAAGCTGTCTCCATTGGCGCTGGTCATGACCTAGAATTGGTTCCCTGATCCACCGTTAAGCTGCGTTTAGCTGACACGCGGAATGCGGATTGCAGAACGCGGAAGCGGAAAATGCAATGCATTTTCGCATACAACATATCTTTCCGCCAGGGTTTCCGCGTCCCTATACCGCATTCCGCGTGTCAGCTAAACGCAGCCTTAGGGTTGTCGGGAAGGAAAATGTACACCGAGAGGCCGGGTACCAGTTATTCACGTCACGGATCCAACCCCAAATCAGCGTCGATTGGGATCCTACTTTCGATCATTCTTGTCGTAAAATTTAATGAGTGTAGGCCTAGTGTACCCGCAGTTATAGCCCGAGTTATAGGCCCTATAGCAGGACCGGCTGTTCTGATATGATTTCCTTTGTGGTGTTGTGCACACACGGTACCAAATCCTGGTTCGAGGTTATATTTTGTCCAGGTTTCAGAAGGAACTTCTCCAAGTCGTGTGTTACATCGGCCTCTGAGAGCTGAAACCACACACCACACACAACGTTGCTTAACTTCCTCAGTTCTTGAAGTTAAGCAACGTTGAAAACGATCATCAGTTGGATTGAGTAATTCGTTCTTACAACACAACGTACTGTTGTTGCTCCCCTGTTCTTTTTGATCAAACCCCATTCATGGATGGCAAATGGTTATGAATGGCGTCATCTGGTATTAGGGCGAAGAACGAAAAAGCCGTAAAAGGAGACAGTCGACTGCAGATATGACTGATTCCCGTCAGATGTCATTACCGTTGGTGGATATCGCTAAAAAAGGAATGCCTGTTCGGTGCCCTACCTCAGTCTTGGCAAGATTCTTCCTTCCGACAAATTTGTGGAGGGGAGAAGGGCCGAGGGGAGTCAAGAGGAAGGGGCGTGGAAGATTTCGTTGGTAAGTGGTAGTCTTGGCGCCATTGAATAGTTCGTTCATTGGGAAGCAGCGAGAGAAGGCCGACAGTAGCCACCATCTGTCAATCAATGAGAACCGTTGGTAGCTGTTCTTTATCGCGTTTCCACTTCATGAAATAATGTTTTTTCCCAGTCGGCAGTTCGAGGCCAACAGCTCCGGCGTCAGCTGCTGTTTTGTGATTGATATAGTGATGGGTTGATTCCTCTGTTCTGCTTATGTTCTCGTACATCGTCATAACTTCATAATGTGCACATTTTATATTTTTCATCATACGGAATAAAAGTCACTTTGAAGTTTAACACAATGGGTCAATTGAAAGATCTGTGCGAGTTGTCGCGTTTCCAAAACAACGAATTGTAAAAGCGTGCATGATTTAATTGCCCATAAAACGAGATATATGATGGGAACGGTGTGAGTCATTTCGCAGACTGGCATCATACGTCATGTACGTATACAGTTAATGCCAAGTTGATTTTAGCTTGAGCGATGCGCTAATAATTACATTTGTGTCATGAGGATAATGCAGCAAGCGCTATATAGGAACATAACAAGCGTCTCCGTGTTTAACAACAGGATACAACACAGCATACAAATAGACCGTTCTATCGGTTGTTATCGCTGGTGAATCGACGGCGGTATCATCCGTTGTCATCCTTTGCTCCAGGAGAATCCTCTTTTTGTGTTGTCTTCCTCAGATCCTACACTCGTCCCCAGTTGTTTCTGGCTAAATATATACGTCTACAGACTTCAGCGGGAGCGAATCAACGCGACGAGAAGGTTCAGTCGGATCCTAGCTCTAACGTAAGTACAAACTGGATACCATGCGAATTCACAATATTTTTATGCAGGTTGAGAAGCATACCAAGGTCAGGCTATGGTCGATTATTATTAAGCTCTATTAAGCTCCAAAAATACATTTTGTAGGACATTTAACAGAAGCCTATAATATGCTAACGTTTTTTTTACCTCCGGCGGAGTTGAGCTCATTTAAAATTTTCAACAATTTACGATTATGATTATGATTATAGTGGAATATTATACCAACGAAGGTCGGTCGAATTTCGAAGCCGCCATTGTGCTTAGCACCTGCCATGCCTGCGCAGTCGTGCGTATAGAGCGTTTTAACCGCTCTCAACAGCAAGTTGATAGGGGCGTCAACCATACCAGTTGAACAATCCTTCGCAAACGCGCTCCGTCTGTCACACCTTTTGGTTGTTCATTGGAAGCAGAGCACACGGAAATTTATGCACGTTGCTGTAGAAAGGTGAATTCATGTTCTATTGCGGTGAATTGCATCGCGTCGATGATTCTCTGGTGGAAGCTCGTCTTTTCATTTCGACGATCGTGATCAAGGTCAGTGTGTCGTTTGAATCTACTGTGATAACATCCGGTGGAAACAGGACAGGTAGGTGGGGTATACCCTAGTCAGGAATCGACCCACGAGTCCGTAGGCCCTGACCCTACTCTCCTTTTCGGATTTCTAAGGCCTCTTCATTAAACAGAGTGTGGCCGCCTCCACCGCAGTTGCACATTACGACATGATGTATACCCAAAAGGACCATTTCCACCTCAGCGAATTCCGTCGATGATTTATCAAAAATGGCGTGTTAATAATTACCCCAGTGCCTGTGAAAACCGCTCCACAAGCTGCGCAGAATCCGCTGTATAGTGGAAATGGGACCTCAGGTCGAGCTTGCGACGGCACAGAACAGTATTTTTGTAAAGGATCGGAACATAGGGCGAGCACTCCTGATCACTTGGTTGGAATTGGTGCAACATGATTTTATCGCCAGCAATTTGACATCGAGGGTTTGCCTTCAGTTGGGTTTTTTTCTGTAAGTCGGAAAAAACCAACTTGTCAATGAGAATAAGGTCGTTGAATCATTATCATAATAGCCCCATGGTTGAGTTGCATTCATTGCAAAAACCTTCCTCATACATATATTTTATGACGAGCCTGTAGCACGTTTTTGCACCGCACGAATCGCACTCGTTTTTTGTATCTGCGATGCATCACATGCATTCTTATACGAAATAAACACATTGTCGGGTCGACTCGTCATGGAATTTTTCAAACTTAACACAATGAGGCGAAATGCCCTTATACGTCCTTAATGACCGTGTAATAAATACACTGTACAGCCTTTATTCACCATGATGAATAAAGGAAGTATGGCCATTTCGTGTACTAATAAATCATATTCTTCTGTTCAATGTCGAACGCGCTTTTTCATCCACTGACTGTCATCGTTGTTGTCTTGTCATTGATCCCGTGGACTACATAGACAATCCTGAGATGAGGCCAAGGCGTTAGAGACCTCTCTTGATATGGAGATTTCAGTGGCCTTTTTAGAGGATATCTAATCTATGAACGCATCTCATCTCATGATAATAACAATAATAATAACATATTCAAGTGTTGTCGTAACAAAAAGTGTCCAAGAGTCGTATTCATAAAGCGGTTCTATCGTTAGAACAGGTGTAGTGTAAAGGAATGGTCGGCGTCCGTGTGGAGGGTCAGGCCAAGAGAGAAATGGCATCATTGATGGCTTCCAATTGAGCTTATCGTGTGTGTGAGAAGCCAGGGACCACGTGCATTTGAACCTTTTCCTTTCTCTCTTCATAAGATAGGCTACAGAATGGTTCAGTCACGTGATGACGATTACAAGATGGCGGATGCCGAATCGGAGCCATTTCAGCCTCCAGTTAAGGAGAATGACGTTGAAACAGACAGCAGCGGCAGCGAAACATCGGGTGAAGAGAATGAAACACGTGGAAATTGGAGTCGTCAGATTGATTTCTTGATCACCAGTGTTGGCTATTGCGTCGGTCTCGGGAACATTTGGCGGTTTCCCTATCTCTGTATGAGAAACGGAGGAGGTAAGCCTATGCCTGCAGAGCTCTTCGTCAACATCACAAAATCACCTGACCAACTGTGGACCCTTTCAGTCCACGTATGCTGGTAAATGAACATAAAAACACATAGGCTACAGCATTACCACCATCATTAGCCAAGTTTTTCATCAGGCGACTTGTGCGGTGCGAGTTTTGATGGCCAATATGGCGGACCCTTTTTAAACCGGAAGTCCGATAACGTCATATCTATTGAATTTCCCTATGCCGTGATATCCCTTTGACTTTTTTCAGGTGCCTTCCTGATTCCTTACTTCCTGTTCCTCGCTATTGGAGGGATGCCATTATATTTCATGGAAGTTTCCATTGCGCAGTTTTCTAGCCGTAGTGCCCTGAACGTGTGGTACCTCTGCCCACTTGTCAAAGGTTTGTCCCAATTAATTTATCTCCTGTGACTTGAGCATTGGGCGAACGGCCAAAAACAATCACAATGGTCCTCTGATGCGTGTTATTGTTTTTGATGCGTTTATGATGGAGTGTATGATTAGTCATTCGTCTACGACTCTGAAAACATGGCATGCCTTGCTTTAGGTGCAGGTTTTCACATCTTAACAAACGTATATGTCATGCAACACCACGTCATCTAACAAAAGCCGCTTCATTTGGCAGGTCTTGGCTGGGGCATGGTCATCATTTCTGGCATATGCACGATCTACTACCAAGTGATCATCACCTGGGTGTTGTACTATCTCGTTAACTCATTCCAAAACCCTGTCCCATGGTCCTCGTGTGACAACGCCTGGAACACAGAATTCTGTACAAAGAGAGGGATAAATGGCAGCTCACTCAATTTCACTCTCGATTTGAACGAGACCCTCCCGAACGCGACATCTGGCGGCGAATTAGATTACAACGTCTCCATGGCAACTGCTTTAACACGACGACTGATGACGCCTAGTGAAGAGTTTTGGCAGTAAGTATCCAGGAAATCGGGTCACTGCTTCTCTGATGCTGAGGGAACTGGGGTTGTAGGCTAGGCCTACTCTTCTGAATCTCCCACAATCATCAACTTCCCAGCTCGAATAATTAGTATAACATGATGTTCATTCGGATGTATACAGACATTTCGGTACATTTACCCCTGTCACGCGTGTTGAAGCAGTGCCACGCTGAAGTAGGTAATATGGCAACCCCATAAAGTTTCCGAATCCCAATCTTTCACACTTTGTTGTTGGCATCCTACCGTGGTGGTTGGTTGTCACTAGGCTTCAGTACAGGCATTCTCTGTGCACTCTCACAACCTCCCTGTTGACGAATTCCACTTTCCTCAAATATAAATAGAGAAGAAACGAGATTCTTTTTCACACGTCCTGGGTTGAGCAATGAAAAACGCTTCCTGGTGGAAAAACTACATCATCTTGATGCTGATGACTCAAGGATGCATGTTTAACTTTCTGCCGGTGTGTCAGTGCGTTTGAATTCCATTTCATCGTAGAAAAAAAACGAAGTATCAAGGGCTCAGATTTCTTGAGTGTCACGCCAGCTAGCAAACCCACATCGAATGCTAGGGATGGCCTTTCTCACCCCGCGGACGCTCGCCAACTGAAAGTTTTCTCGTGCGAGTTGCGGGCTTTCAATGGGCAGTTCACCATTGTTGAGTAGGCCTACCGTATGACTTGCCCCGCGGGCCATGCCACAAACGATCGGCTGCCCGCAGTTTTTTGTGGCTGAGTTGGCCATTGAAAGGGAGCTCGCACGAGAGAACTCTCGCATGGAGGAGTACACGATCAGACGACAACAATCTGTCATGCCGTTGAAGAAACATTCCGAAATTGCCCTGATAACGTTGAGAATTATAAAACACGTCCATTATAATACGGGGTTGGCGTCCAATCAGCTTGCACCTTGGTCAACCAATCAGCGCCTAAATTTCTCGGGGAATTCTTTTCCCCGAAGACTGCAGGTATAACGACTTGATAATAAATTTAGGTATAACAACTTGGAGATGACTGATGACATTGGAATCCTAGGCGGATTGCGGTGGCAACTCGTGGTTTGCCACCTAGTGGGCTGGATTATCAACGTTCTCTGTATCATCAAAGGTGTCAAGTCGGTTGGAAAGGTAAGCCCGGGTAACCTTCCTTGTGGCATGGGATACCCCAGCAGAGATACGACGGTAGCTTTTGAGAGGATGAGATGAAGGAAGAAGACCGACACTGTACTGCAGTCACGTCCACCATCTTGACAAACTACATATGGATCCATCCGGACTCCAGTCTGTCCATGCTCATGAAAAATCAAGTCAAGTGGTGATGGGTATAATGTAGATATGTTCCCTGGAACATACATTCCTGGGAGCTATTTCAGAAAGTTGATCAACAAAATACACCAGCGAACTCTTTTGGTTTCATCGTGCATCTCTACGCCTTAGCAGAGTAAAGTCTGGCAACATCTAACTTCGACCCAATGGAATGCGGAAGTCATGTAATGTGGCAGAGCTTTGCGGTTTTTAATCATGCCTGTCGATCATTTGTGGTCGTTCCCCGATTGTTCGCGCTGTCCACCGGTCATTCAATAGCCGTGTGTGATTAAAGGTCCGTGGAAAATCCAACTATCAATTTCCTAACTTCCGCATTCCATTGGGTCAAAGTTAGATGTTGCCAGACTTTAGTCTGAACGAGTCCTGAATGAGTCGTTCCAGGCTTTGCAAGTCATCATGTATACATCTCCGTTGCTTCTCACGGGGGAAAGACGGTATATCTTGGACAGCACTAGTATTACATAAGTACGTAGGCCTACCACTAAAGGCCTGAACCCACTGTCGCGTTTTCCCGCCGCGGTTTCATCACTGCCCGACAAATTCTTTGTTATATTCTCGGTCCGCTGCCTTTTAACAAAGCATTTTCTGCCGCTGCGTTTTCCCGCTGCGTGAAAACGCGTCAGTGGGTTCGGGCCTTTACAGCGACATCCAGACCCTAGCGCTAAATTTCATTGACTCTGTTTCAATGTCAGTAATGTATTCTGTTCTCGGGTAAGTGTTGAACAGAAGGACACTGGCCTCTGGCATCTCAAAGGTTGTCCCTGGCCATGTCATCACACAAACCCGCAATAGGTTCACATATACCGCAGCGTCACGATTGGGCAGGGTCATGTACATGTAGTGTGTAGCGTTAGATTACCACAGCGCGGAGTGTATGGACTGCGTTACATGTACCATTGGTGCCGTACTGCAAGCAGACACAACACTTGGTATTAAATCAGCACCAATTCAAGCTTTCTGCTTCCAAGCAAGTCCCATACCAAAGGTTTGTATTCAGAATCCCCCATGTGGTAAAACCTACAGAGGAGTAAAGTTTATCAAGCAAAGACACCTGAGTTAGAGTAATGGTTACCAGCCGAAGCGTTCTCTCTTTCCTACTCTAGGTTGTCTACGTGACGGCCACGGTCCCCTACATCTTTCTTCTCATCCTCTTGGTACGAGGTTGCACGCTACCTGGCGCAAGCAATGGCATCATCTACTACGTGAAGCCTGATTTTGATAGACTTCTGGATTTCAAGGTATGACTTGCTCTTGTCGTGCTCTAGGTCTCCCAGGGCTGGCAAATGGTGTAATGACGGAAAATGCCTCCCGCATGGTAGTGTCCGCTTCATTGTTTGGCGGACACTCAAAAACGGAGAGATATATTTATAAGTGCCTCCTGGACTGTCATGTCGCGGCGTATTCCCTCAATCTTTCATTGGGAGGCATTGCCAAATGTGGGGAGGGGGCAATGAAAAACATCACAGCGGGGAAGCTGCTTCTCCATTTAATGTTTTTTCAGACCGTGTATGACCGTCAAGGTCATATGGTGTGACAGATGTCAGGTTTTCTAAAAAACTCGAGTAAGCCCGTTTGAGCCCTTGTCCATTGTTCTAACCAGACCAACTGACTGAAGTCGGCAAGGCTGGAGGGCCACGACATTAACTATTCATTGTCCTTCTAGGTCCTGGTCTGGCCTTCATTGCCTATCCTGAAGCTCTCGCTAAAATGCCCTTCGCCCCGGTGTGGTCCGTGATCTTCTTCGTCATGCTGTACACAATCGGTCTGGACACCCAGGTAAGCATGGAATGTAGGTCAGCATGACCTACTCTTCCGGGTGACTTCCCAGTTCGCCCAATCCCATTTCGCCCATTCCCATTTCGCCCCAATTTTTTCCCCATTTCGCCCTCTGCCATCTCGCTCCTTACCCATTTTGCCCTTTACCATTTTGCCCCATTACCGCCTCGCCCAATCATCTTTTCGCCCACTTACCATTTCGCCCTTTTGCCAATTCACCCTTTGCCGATTCGCCCAATGCCATCTCGCCCCTTAACCATTTCGCCCCTTCACCAATTCGCCCAATGCCATTTTGTCCATTCATCATCTCGCCTCTTTACCATTACCAAACGCAAAATGGCGTTTGGGCAAAATGGGAAGGGACCATGTGGGAAAAGGGCGAAATGGTCATTGGGCGAAATGGGAAAGTTGGGCGAGATGGCTTTGGGGTGAAATGAAAAATGGGCGAAAATAAAATTGGGCAAAACGGCAAAAGGGCAAGACAGATATTTTGGGCGAAATGGGAAGAGGGCGAATTGGGAAAGGGCGAAAAAAGAATGGGCGAAACGGGAAACATTTGGGCGAAACGGCAATGGGCGAAATGGGATTGGGCGAACTGGGAATAAACCACTTTTCCGAGTCAAGGTCAGCGACTAAATGCTTGCTAGACATTGACTTTAAATAATGGTTGTGGACCTGATATCGATCAAACTTTGTCATTTTTGGCAATCTTTCGGGACTGCCGATGGTATCCATCCAACTCCAGGCATACAGGGACTTCTATTTTTGCTCCGTAAGTCAACGCTGCCTCGACCTTCACAAGCGGATGTGTTCAACGGCAACAAGAATCATAATCCTCTGTCATTGTCCACTGGATTCAAGAAGTATTTTGCGCTCGTTTATTTCAGTTCGCGACGTTTGAGACACTGGTCAGCGGTGTGGTGGACCAATTCCCCAGGATTTTCCGTGGCAAGAAGCTGCATGTGTTGTTTGGCCTCAGCGCTGTCAACATTCTGCTTGGCCTGATATTCTGCTCAAGGGTACGCAAAGACGAAAAGATCCTCATGACCAGGAAATATGGGCTTTGGATCACATTCTCGCCACAAGGGGGATATTCTCGCGAGAATGTCGCTGCGCCATCTTTCTCTGGAGAAAAATGGACGGCCTTAAAACGTTTAGAAGTGAAATGGAACGTTTGGAAGTGAAATATGCCAACATAGTTTTCGCAAAGCCCCCGAAACGCCAACGCGAACGTCTATCCTTTGGTTCGATGATCTCTTCGTGACACTACATGTAGGTTTGGTGTTTGCGTTGGCGTTTCGGGGGCTTTGCGAAAACTCCCTATTGTTGTCATAAGTTCCCGTTTATAATGCGGAGGTATCTTTTACAGGCTGGTGTGTACTACTTCCAAATCTGTGACTGGTACTCTGGAGCATTTTCCGTCATGACCTTCGCCACAATCGAATGCACAGCCGTGATTTATTTGTACGGTGAGTTATCCGGCGGATGCTTTGATACATACACACTGNCACATCGGTGGTTAATACTATTGAAATGAAAATGACCTTGACATCCTGGACCTGATCAATTTCCCACACAAAAGGCGTCCATTGTATAGGACGTAGTTGCGGTGTGATGTGAACCTTCTTCATTTAGGCTAAATGGTTTAGACGTTCACATGTTCCCTTCCAATTTGTTGTTTCAGGAGGCAGACGATTTCTGTATGACCTTGAGCTGATGTTAGGATACCGACCCTGTCTTGGCTGGTTGGTGCTGTTGGGTGGAGTTACCCCTCTTAGCCTTTTGGTAAGATATGCAACCGAATCTGGCCCGACGATGCCCGCCCCTTGTAACGCGTGGTGGATTAGTTAGCCCCATTGCAACATCGGTCAGTCAGTTGACCAACAGGTGTCGCTACGGCCCAATTCAGTTCCTGGCGGACCCATTCATACTTGACTGAGCACCAATCAAGAGAATTGCTCCGCAAGAACATTGCTGCCATCTTTTGGCAATGAGCGCGGCTGACTGCTTCCACTCCTCAAGTTTCACTCCCTCACCATGTATAATGTATTTCTTATTCTCGTCACCAGGTGTGTCTGGGGTATTCAATGTTCAACTTCGTGGCCCCCAATTACGGTGACTACCATTACCCTCTGTGGGCGATCCTCCTTGGTTGGGGCCTAACCTCCATTTCGCTCTTCCCCGTGTTCGCTTGCGCCATCCATGAACTCGTCACGGCAAAAGGCTCGATTGTAGAGGTAAGATGTCGCATGGTATTCTCACATTGTGGGAGTTGCCTATCTCGCCTGATGATGTACATGTACTCGTATGGTAGGCATGGCATGGTAGGCCGAGTTTCCTCTCAATTTGTAATTTGGCCTGTGGTCTGACTAGTGTTATTAGGCCTACACCGTGTAAGCAGCAGACAAAAATCATGGAACTATCAAAGTCCTGGGGTCCAGCTTTAGAAAAACATAGAAAGGGTTACAAGTACGCTGATAGCGGCGAAACTGGGGTGGCACTTGTGGTGAAGATACCACCAGATATTCATTCCGCGGAGGTTCCTCCCACTGAAAAGATCCTCCCATAAAAACAGGCAGAGGCTGACTGAAGGAAGAAATATTTTAGTGCACTCGTTTTTTAGGTATCCAGATACATGAGAATACCACTGCTTGGTAGAAGGTACCCGGTGTAGCAATGGGGTAAAGCCTACCCCATTGTCCGACTCATGCAGACCTCTGAGGTGTCACGTGATAGCAACATGATGACGTCAGAGGGTGTAGACATCAGGGTCGTGACGTACATGTATGTGCCATGCACATTTTGTATTACTTTGTTGCAAAATTTAGGTTCACTGCATAATATTGGGAACGAGGCCAGTTGTATTGGCCGCCTGACGATGCCTGATCATGGCTTCTGTGTAGGCCTACTGAAGCCGACACAATTAGCATTCATTCATAGCAAAAAGTCTCCAAAATATTGATTGAGGTTCATACATAGATTAAGTACCCGGTAATAAAGAACTGTAGGCTACGTGTATTTATTGAAGTAAAACAAGTGTCATTTTGAAACTCGTGTTATTATTTTTTTCTTTCCACCGTCGATAGAGTGTTGTCAGTGAAACTGACGTTGTCAGTAAAACGGGAGGTTAATTTTCTCTGCAACTATTCACACATTGCGTCAAGTACCTGTGGTCGATTGTAGGCCCATGAGAGGCATACCCATCATGAATGGGAGTGGTCAGTCAATTGACCGACAGGTGTCACTATACAGCCCGAATCACTGTAGACTGGTACCCGATCCTAACTATTTTACATCGGGCATTTGCATATGTTAAGTTAGGACCGGGCGTGCCTACCGCCTTCCAAACTCCTCCACAGTGCCGTAATGCTTCATTACGACACTGCCCCCAGGTCGGGACTATTTCAGCGGAGGATCCTTTATTCCAATACATGCCGACTGGAATGGAAATGTTTCATGGGCACGTACACCAAACGTTTCGTCAACCTACTTTTATCATTCTACGTTGCGAGATACTTTTTCGATGTTTCACTTCTGACGAGACGAAAAGTATCTCTACTGTATGAAGAATACCGCCATCTTGGATAGACATTCATCCGCGTTAGGAGCACTACTTAATACGTACTGCGCATGCGTAGCAGCAACATATATACTTCTTGATCTTATGAACGCATAAATCTATAGTTTTAAGTAATTCATATATACAATGATGAATTTTCAAAAAACATGCGTATATCGTGTAATTCTAGACACCATCACCTGGGCACTATCCGGCGGACGAATGGGTTAGTAAATCGCCGGAACTGAGGACCCACTTCCGTTTCAAGATGGCGCGTATTGTTATACAGCCGAGTCGGACTCCCGACAAATCCCGAAGTACCCGAAGGAGGCCGAACGAGGCCGAGCCGAATG
>NMRB01000145.1:67387-173304 GCA_002633025.1 Notospermus geniculatus
CGTTTTTGGAACCGCCGGATTTTCAAAATGTTTGAAATTCACGGCGGTTCTCAAAACCGGGAATCACCGTGTTGTCACCTTCCACAACCCTTCACTTCAGAACCGCAGAAAAAATAACTACCGTGTTATTGCCGCCAAGCACCTTGTGGCCACCTCGCTATATCCTCATAGACCGCATATGGACCGTACATGACCGTGTTAACACCGCACATCACCGTTCTAACACCGCATTTGACCGCAGTTGTACCGGATGTCTACCTTGCTGACAACCGCATCACCACCGCTTCAAACATTCAAAATTTCAAACATGTTGAACCTACAGTTTCAAAGACGAGGTGGCGGTCAACGGCGGTCAGTGGCGAACAAGCTCAGGGTGTCAAGGCGGTGTCACTGAGGTTCAGCACGGTCTTGAACCGCCGTCAGAACCGCCCTCGTGTGAGGCTAGCTTACCTGGGTGCAGTGTCGTAATTGGAGCATCAGAAAATGCGGAATGCGACGGCACTGCGGAGGAGTTTGACCGCCTTCATGCCTCTGATTGGTCGGTGCTGGCGCAGGTGGTAAGTGTGTGAACTATTATGTAGATTTTCAATTTTTTAAAATGGAAAACCCCCGGCGTGATTGGTGAATTTCCTGGGTCAAAGGTTGTCACCTTCTATCTGCATTCTGGTACGTCAGCCGTATTGAGAATTGAATAAATTTACATAAAATTTTCAAGTGACGTCACTGTCAGAATTCCACAAATGGCGGCCAAGACTGGTCCTACCATTCAGCAATTCAAAACCGACACCATCGGTAGGACCAGGTACCGGTACTAGTCTAGAATCAGTGCAAAGCGAATGCTTGACTGAGCACCAATCAAGGGAATTTTCTTTTGTACATGTATTCCTCCGCTAGAGCTTTGCTACCATGTTTTGGCAATAAACGCGGCTGACAGCTTTTTGACTCGGCTGGCAAGCGGATGAACACGGTGCATCAGGCTCGGAAATTTGAGTACATTTCGGCTATCGGCCCTCAGTTCAACTCGTAGGCCTGCCTAGGCGTATAGGCCTACGATCGACATGGTGGACGAAGACGATTATGTAGGCCTACGAGAGAACACGGGGAAAATTAGGCCTACAGTAATGAATATAAAGTAGGCCTATATACATGTACATGAATAGACTCGCAGTAGTTTTTTTGAAACCATATTGTGTGCTGAATACCGTGGCTTGCATGGTCTTTCGCCATGAATATTTGGATATGTGCATGGAGGTCGGCGCGCACCTTGTAGACCTATTGCGAGCGAAAGATCACACCAATCACAAGGTCATGAAGGTAGGCCTAGGCCTAAGCATGGTGGTAAGGGCAGCAAAAAACTCTAGTTTATCGTCCGAGTGGTTCTTGAAAATAGACAAGGGGGCAATTTTTATTTTTTATTTTACCTTGGTACGAAGAAATTACAAAATCAGCTCCTCCTGAGCATGTTATGTCACCACCCCGACCCTCTAAGACTGGATTTTGTCACAAAAGCGCTGAAAATGCATGAAGAGCACGCTTTGGAAAACTGTTCACAGATCTACCGCTTGGCGGCGCGGCGCGAAATTCAAACTGATAAAAAAAATTTAAAAATATTTGCACGGCGCTGAAAATTGGCGCGGGCGCGGGGGACGATAAATTATTTTTTGCTTGCCCTAAAGGGCGGCGCACACGAGCGACAATTTTGACCGATTTGTCGGCCGACTTGGCTTCCGACCGCCAAAGCGACAAGATTTGGCGCTTCTGATTGGCTGATGTCTAGTCGCACCACCAGTCTCGTCGGCGGTCGCCCAGATTTAGTCGCTCGTGTGCGCCGCCCTTTTGGTATGTATTCATTATTCTATTCTGCGTTGCAAGCTGTGCCAGTGGCGTATATCAGCCAAGAACTTCCGGGGGACGAGGTGTACACAGTAATAGGCCAAGTCAGGACAAGAGGTGTGTCGCCTTGCTTATCTCCAAACCGCGAACAATCCACTGCCGACGTATTCGGTCACAACTCGACCATATCAGCCACGTCACTGCAATACGCCCCCGTCCGAAACTTTCATTTCATTGGAAATTACGTGATTTGTTCCGAAACGAAATTTGGAAATTTGAACCATTTGACAGCAACTTCCGTTGAAGCAAGGAAGGACCTCCTAGCCTGGCCAAGAATTCTACGTGACAGCAGCTCAATTTGGACCTCAACTGCCCAGTCGGACCAGGACCCAGAGACAAAATGGCCTGTGAAAAATTCACTTGTTTAAAGGACTTCGAAGATTACGCTGCTACCCATCTCCCAAGGGAGAGCAGACTCTACACCAATTCTGGTGCGGATGCGGAGGTCACTCTGAGGGACAACGAGGCGGCCTTCACCAGGTGAGTTAAGATGTCAGGGGAAGAAATAAGTAAAAGTACATCGACATGCAGACGGGCATGGACCGTCATGGCATGGTTGGTGGGTAAGGGCAAACAAGTGAAAGACAACATAAAGGAATCAACCATAAAGGTTCAACTGACAAATTTAGCATTTTATAAATGTGGACAATATCCCTTTAAAACCCAACAGATTTGCATTCTGACGTTTCCATGTGATAGGCAAGACCCTTCTGCACATTCACTGCAAATTTTGTTGAATTCCGACTAGTTGATCTTATGATACAAAAGGTCTGAATTAATGAGAACCCCACGAACGATGTGTGTTCAGGGTCATCGGTGTACATTTGAATAGGCTGACGTACATTTGTACATGGAACACTAACTGTGCTGAAAATAGCTCAGTTATCGTCAGATATGGAATTCAAAGCATCATGTTGGCAGGTTCATGTACATGTACCTCTTCACCACAAAAAAAGTTGAAGCTCGTGCCTATTACGTAAAGCCAAAATTCAGGCAGTGAGAGACATCTGGTGGCAACACAGGAAGTGTATCCCTCAGTTAGCTCATCGTTCGCAGTTAAACCTTTATGGTTGATTCCTTTATGAAGACAACGGTTGTTGGAGGGGCAGGAGGAACCAAAGATGGCAAACATCATCGATGACGCCAACCAGTACTTCAAGGTCACGACATCACCGGAATGTGATCGTTTTTTTTTATATTTTGCCAAACATTATTGTCTCGAAACTATTGATAATCACTTTATGTTCTAGACTGGGACAGGTGCTTTTACATTATCTTTTGCGATATGAATCAACAATTGTGCCATATCAAGCCATGTAAAAATGAGTCACAATGTGAATTTAGAACCAGGTCAATTAAGTTATTTATATTCGAACCCACTCCGAACCAGTCGCATTTACGCGGTGCTTATTCGATCAGGATCGATCGAGCCAGTTCAGGTGACAGTTTAAAAAAACACCGTCTAAATGCGATTCAACAAGCAAGAAGAACTGGCTTAAACCAAAAATAGATATCTATCTATTTTTGCTTAAACGTAATTGGTCCGAGAATCACTTTGATTAGGCCCAATGTGTTAGAAACAGGCCAATTAAGATTTGGATATCAAATCCACTTCGAAGCAGATTGAATCCGTGATTTGCCACCGGATATGACCGGAACAGCAAAGAGCTACACGGTATACGGACACATCGGTTAAAAAAGGCTTCACAAAGGGTGCGCGACCGTGAAGCCAGTGCGTTATGTAAACCGGCGGGTCCGCACAGTGTAGCTACTCGCAGCCTTATGCCTAGGTCACATATCCACCGGGCCCCCTACGATTTTCCCCACCGGCGGCTTGCCGTGGATTTCAGAGACCGTACGGGTCCATTACGAATTTCATGTCTACGGTGTGTGTGGTCACATATTCTACGGTGCCCGGTGAAAATTGGTGGAGAGTAATCGCAAGACCCGTCAACAATCGGCCTAGGTCACATATCCACTCCGGGGCCCGTACGGCGAGTAAAAACAGACATTTTGGCCGATTTTCGCCAATTTCGTACGGTGCCCGGCCGGTTCCCTCACGGTCGCCACGGGCACCGGGACATTTTTCACCAGCCAAACGGGCGCCGCATTGATTAGCTTGCTGCTCCCAATTCTCCCGGCGTTTTCATGTGATCGGTAGGCCGTAGAAAGCCCGTAGAAGGCCCGTAGTGTACCCTGCGGGTCCTGTGCGGGCTCCTGCCGGTGACCGGGCGGGCTTCGCACGATTTTGTCTGCCAATTCTCGTGAAAAAAGTTTGACGGGTACCGTGCGGTGTACCACCTGTTCATCGGACGGAGCTCGGAAGCTTACCGCACGGCATCCGGCCGACACCTTCACGGTTTGTTGACGGGCGTCTTGCGATTACTCTCCACCAAGTTTCGCCGGGCACCGCCCGAACGCCGTAAAATATGTGACCACATGAAAGTCGTAATGGGCCCGTATGGTCTCTAAAATCCAGGGCAAGCCGTCGGGTGGGTAAAATCGTAAGGGGCCCTGTGGATATGTGACCTAGACATAAAGGTGCCGGCCTGTTGCCGTGTGGTAAGCTTCCGAGCTCCGTCCAATGAACAGATGCGCCGCAAGGCGCCCGGTTGGGGCCCGGCCGGGGTACTCATGGCGACCGGCCGGGTGCCGTGCGGCACCCTTGAGAACCGCAAGGCGCCCGTCAATTTTTTTTTCACGAGAATTGGCAGAAAAAAATCGTGCGAAGCCCGCCCGGTCACCGGCAGGAGCCCGCACAGGACCCGTAGGGGACACTGGGACCTTCTACGGGCTTTCTACGGCCTACCGGTCAGATGAAAACGCCGGGAGAATTGGGAGCAGCCAGCTAATCAATGCGGCGCCCGTACGGCTGGTGAAAAATGTCCGGTGCCCGTGGCAACCGTGAGGGAACCGGCCGGGCACCGTACGAAATTGGCTGAAATTGGCCAAAATGTCTGTTTTTACTCGCCGTACGGGCCCCGGAGTGGATATGTGACCTAGGCATTCCAAAGCTTTTTATAGTACGAAGATGCATTTAGTCTCCCTCACCATTGGTTTTGCAGATGGCGTATTCGCCCCCGGTACATGGTCGACGTTTCCTCAAGAACCACTAAGGGAACCATTCTCGGCCACAAGGTCGACTTCCCCGTCGGCATATCACCGACAGCATTCCATCGGCTGGCCCATCCGGATGGCGAGGTGGCGGTGGCTAAAGGTACCACTCTTTGTTGTTACCCTGCTTTGAGGGGGACGAGCACAAAGAAAAAAGCTGAGAGTCCTCTATTCAGCCTCGTGGCTGATGTGGTTGGTGCCCATCAAAAGCTTTTAGTCAGGTCTGACCGACTCGTCGTTTCGTTCATGGTCTCTGTCGTGTACATTAACACATCTTTTGGACTCTTTTGTAGCTGCACAAGACATGAACACAATATTCATCTTTAGCACGACCGCCACCAGCAGTATCGAAGAAGTAGCCGAGGCGGCACCACATGGGAACAACTGGTTCCAGCTGTACGTACCCCATGATCGAAAATTGGCCGAGGACATGGTCCGTCGGGCGAAGAAGGCCGGCTTCAAAGCTCTGGTCTTGACGATCGATCTCCCTGAGACAGGGAAGAAGAGAGTGAATGTCCGGGAACCATTCGAGCTCCCCAAACAGTACAAACTTGGAAACTTTGAAAGTACAGCAGATAAAATGGCGGTATGTGTGGTTTGTGTCCAGACAAGTCAGAGGTTCAAATCAACGAGGTGACATTTGCCTGGGACTGGTATTCAATAGCCAGGCTATTAGAGAAGTTCCATTTCGAATGCCGAGGCATCGTCTCTTTGTTCGGTATGGGGGGTTGGGATTGTTGGGGTTGGAAGATCTAGGGACTCTTTGGTAATTTGGTCCGCGGCCCTTATGAAAATCTACCACACGCCAGAACATACACAATTCTGGGCAAATATCTCTTATTTTGCGTGTGATTCGTCTCCAGGGCTCACTCTCGCACGGTGTGCCGACTGGTGGCCAATTCTCGGACAAGTTGACCTGGAAAGATTTGGATTGGCTGAGATCCATCACTGATCTACCAATCATCGCCAAGGGCATCATGACTGCCGAGGATGCGGAGCTGGCAGTCCAACATGGCGTTTCGGCTGTCTTTGTTTCTAATCATGGTGGCCGGCAACTGGATGGATGTTTAGCAACGGTAAGCAGCTAATGAGACGAACACTGAGTTTTCCTCCCCAGTTCGTTTCAATGATAGACTTAAAGGACCACAGTATTGCTTCCCAATCCTGCGTTACACCTACCCGCGTTAAGGGGGAGACCTCTATTAACGACTTGGTAAACTACCGCATGCAACTAGTCTCGCGCAGCCAGCCGTTTCGTTCCGCAGTACTGCTACACAAACTTGTTCGATCCCCAGCGGCTGGGTGACCGAGACTGTAATCATACATTCTCCAACACTAGGGCGAAAGGCTTAACTACAGTATTGGAGCATGGTGCCGGTGGCGCCGGCTGTCGACAGAAAGATGCAATACAGTGGTCCTTTAAAGCAAGAATTGGTTTTAGCTCGCATGAAACTCGTCGCAACTTCTGATTACAGATCGACGTCCTGCCAGAGATCGTGAAAGCAGTCATGCAGGGGTCGCGTGGAGGTTTACCTGGATGGGGGAGTTAGGCATGGTACAGATGTCCTCAAGGCGCTGGGACTGGGTGCGACGGCCGTTTTCATTGGTAGACCCATCATCTGGGGCTTGTCCTACAACGTACGTTATGCTCGCTTTGAATCAGGAGTTTAGTCAAGTACAAGCGCTGCCTATAGACTCGATTTCTATCTTTATGGGTGCCTTTCGTTCTTCATTGGCCAAAGGGAACATGCATGAACGTAACGTTCGCTTTCGCGGGACGCACACACCTGCACTGTCTCGATGTTGCTGCAAGCGTCGCGAATTCCACCGGACATCCATGCACACATCACCACCGCGGCAAAGAAATGAAGAATGTAATCTTCATCGTATCAAATCTTTTTTTCAGGGGTATGAGGGGGTCCGAAAGGTCTTGTCTATCATGCAGGAGGAGATACACTTGGCACTGGCACTGACAGGTTCGTTGTTTCTCTCCAATTTAGTTACGTATAGATTTGGCGGCATGGGACAAGGTGGAGATTCGTTTAATCATTGGTTAGCTTTTAATCCGCCAGTTGTTGGGTACGATTCAAAAAGGCACGGATCATACTGAATTGGCAGTCATTCTGAACAGCCATTTGCTCGTAGAAGTTACCATGGTGATTTTTTACGAAAGCGTGACCGTTTCAATTTTGAAGCGAATGGATGTCACCTGTTTATCCTTTTATTCCAGGCTGTACGAAACCACAAACCATGAAATCAAGTCAGATAGTCCACATTTCAAACGCGCACCATTCTCGTTTATGATGTGATGACGATGAAGGACCTTAATTAGTCGTAAAAATTGTACAATGCAATGGACAAGCGTATATTATGGACAAGTGTCTGTACCAGATTGTAAGACAGAAGATGGGTTTTGTTCAGAGCCACTGTTGGCCATGGTGTTAAAATCAAGGAAGAAAATGATGTTCTGATAAGAGCGATTCAATCTAGAGTATTCAGACTTGTATATAGGTACATGTACCTCTATGTTTGACCTGCCACAGTATACAGCAGGATTACAATGGCATGATCGTCGGCTCTATCGTATGCCGTTAATTAAATGATTTTGTTGTTTTGATCTAACTCATTAGGGGGATAACTGACGGGTGAAGGGCTGTTGCCATGGCGCAATCATGACACACCGAGATGGATACGCCACCAGACCATCCTTTGTAGACTAATCCCAAACCTAACTCCCTAGTGAACTCGGCGTGGTTTCACCCACCCGCGCATTAGATTACGAAAACAACTCTTTATTTGTCGCTTGATAGATTCTCTCATTACCGCATGGTGGGGAAGTGAAGGAGATGACCAGGTCTACCTGGCTGTAATTGACATATCTCATTAAGACATCCCTCGGACAATGATAAGACGGTTCCTGCATGTGGCGTGATGAGCACGACGGTGGCGTATCAAGATTGTGTGTTACGTAATATGACGATTGTTTCAATAGTCATTGTACAACCCATCATTGCCCGTGCGAACATCTTTATTTCACACGCCAATACCTGATGACGGCTCTTGTTTTCTCCTGAGCTCGACGAGTTGCAGCGAAACATCATCAGCTGTATCACCATGAACATGATTAATTTATTAAACGATTGAATGGTTTTGAATGCAAACATACGTTGTTCTTCCAGCGTTTGTTCTCGAAGCACGTGTTCGGTGTTACTAGTTTCGCCCATGCGCCGCCTTCGCCTACTCATTTCTAATCATTGATACGAAAAAATGGGTAAATTATCACCCAAAAATCTTCAGGTATAACTTAGTCACGAGGCATGACACCGATGTCTCGCATGTGTGAGCTCTTTTCAAAGTGTGATGGCGGTATCATCTCCACTTAATTAACAACGACTTACGGTCGAGAAACATGCGATCGAGGCCTCAGGGGCCGAGAGACAGGTTAGGAGAGACAGAGGAAGTGGCAACGACTGTCATCTCACAGCAGTAGGTGTTGTCTTCCTTAGATAAACACGAAAGCCGCCGTGGTAAGATGAGTATCATTCGTAAAACCTTTAGGTGATAGCACGGAACGCGACACTCGTCATTAGAAGTATGTGAAGAACGAATTCGAGATATTTTGACCGTTGCTACGTGTTATGAGGTAAGAGGATTCTGTTTCTGTGGGATGAGTTTAAAATTGTTGGCCGTATATTTGACCAATCAGGAGACGGGATTCGGTTTCTATAGGTCTGTTCGTCCACAAGTGGCTGTGAATCGGAAGAAGAGACCCTTTCACAAGTTGACTTATTCGCGCTCGCGTTGTTGACCAAACGGAGTGGTCTCCATGATATTCTCGACGTTAATGTACCAATTGTAGATCGTAGATGTTTTAATAATCTACTTGTTGAGAATAAGGCTTAGTTGGAAGGGGGGTGGAGATTACCATTCGTCCAAGAAGAGCTCTTATCTTATAAACTAGGATTTCTGATGTAAGGTAGGCTGATTTTATTCAAAGACGACTGAATCCTGAATTTCACAACATCAAATATTGATTCCTTTTGACAGGAATTTGAGACACGAATCATGAATTAACTTCTTACATTTAGATTTCACGATAAAGAATAACATTTCTCTATGCCGATCTTTGTGTTCCCCTCCTATCATTCCATTATCGGAAACGGGTGCAGTCTAACATGTCTTACTCTTCTTCGTTCTGGAAGAGACATAAGCCGCTCGGTCGTTTGCCATGATATCATCATTGGCATCAGTTGTTTGTTTTCCTATATTCATTATTCCCGGTGATTTTTTATGGTCAGTGTTCCTCGCATTGCTCCTTGCTAAAGCACACAATGATATCATTCCCTCGGGTTGAAACAAGCCATCTCTGGCGCATGTTAGTGCAGGATACTCCCTCCTTTCTTTTCGGTATATTCGGTCTAAATTGGATTTTCAATAAGTGCCGGATTTGTTCAAGACATTTCAAGGATTCTGTATCGTCGTTCAACTGGGTGCGGCCCCAAGGTCATTGACGGCAAACTTATGGTAGAACAGCCCAGAAGACAGTAAGATGGAACCAATCAGGGACTCTGTAACATAACTTAAAGTCGCTTCCAATGGAATGGCCAGACGACTCTGATTCTAACCAATCAGGGACTCTCTAACATGACTTACACAATGACTAACTTTCACGCATAACAGCGAGGTGGGCGGTGTGGATAGGGTCTGTGAGGAGGGTTAAGTTGGGAAGCAGAACGACAATTGGCTCAAACGAAGCAGAGAGAACCGAACCCACTTTACGATCAGGATTACTACAGGCGCCTCTTCAGNCGGTAAACAGCTCATTGGGAGCCAACTCACCGAGAAATAACCCTTCTTCAGGCTGCCACATTTTGATAAGATTGCATAAACGACTGTGAATTATCTTGATTTGTTGCAGGATACATTATCATATAAGCTTATCATGATTCTACGACCAGGAAATGCAATGCCGGAACAGACTATGAAAAATTAAGAAAGCGGATACGTTCACAATGGGACACACATGGATAGTGATATTTATACACATAACATTGGTAAGTTGTCTATGATATGAAAACATCACACTGCTTTAAATGTTTCATGAAGAAAATTTCCGTAGCAAGAGCTCATTAGTGGTCCAGGTGTTTGGTGATGAGTTTCATAACCGAAGTTGCTTCCGCTCTTCCATAACTGAAGCGAGAACGTCCTGCACATTAGCGGTCTCCTGATTGGCTAAGTTAGCCTGAAGGATGACCTATCATATATTTTTTTTTAATATTCTGCGGTATGGTTCATCGGAGCACAATAACAATCCTGATTGGTCAGTTTTGCCGACTCATCTTGTTCCCGATCTTGTTCGGCGTTTTTGCGCAGGAGACTAGAGTTTTCGCAAAGCCCCCGAAACGCCAACGCGAACGTCTGTCCTTTTGTTCTGTGCTCTCTTCGTGGCATCGAACAATAGGTTTGGCGTTCGCGTTGGCGTTTCGGGGGCTTTGCGAAAACTCCCTACTATGACCAGGTCTGTTACCTGACCCTGATACAAAATATGTCCCACTACGATCGCCTCCAGTTGGATTAATTACCTGTCGGGGAAGCTGACAGGGGAAGTGACATGCCAGTTGCAGATTGAACACATCAACCTACGTGTAGTCGTGACTTGAATTACTTCGTCGGATCGACGACCTCGACAATTGTCTGCTACAAGACAATTGAGAGCAGAGACTGCTGCATCAGATTGATTCGTCTTCAATATCCTGAACACCTCTCACTAGCGGACATATTCATAACCTTTGGAATCAAGACACTGGAGGGATCAACAGGCCCTACCCTTTCCAAAACCATTTTCTCTAGGGTGCCTTTCTTCGCTCTTCCCCGAAGCTCTGTACCTCTTCGCTTATTGCTAGATTAACTTTGCGTTTTGCGCTTTGCGCGTGTCCGTTGTGAGTGCGTGGTAGGAAAAGTAATTTTATTGTTGGTACCACACATAAACATAGGGGACGGACAAGCGCAAAGCGCAAAACGGAGAAGTATGGATCTACCTTTAAACTCTTCTTTCTGGCACAGGTTGTGATGCTTCTTCCTCCGGTGTCAGCCCAGAAAGAACTAGAAAAAGATGACAACATTCTACGCCACACGCTCGCCAGCATCCTCAGAACGTTCACTGCGTCGGCTTCTGTATCCCAGTCGATGAAGAAGGATGTCAATATGTATCGGTAAGTTGTAGTTTGGTATGGAAGAAATCTGCATATTTTTCATTTTGGAGAAGTATTTCCTCGTGGCCCACTTGCGACGGAAAAGCGGACACGTCAAAATTCGTCATCGGAAAAGCCCGAGTCCCAGCGACAGCTACATTTTGTCCAATCACGAGAAATTTTATTTTTGAAGCAGCCAATAAGAGTGAGCTGTAGAGAGGAAGGGGTTTCCAAACTTCTGCAACACCTGACTCTTGGCCAACAGGGCTCTTTCTAGGCGTCACCCATCAGTGGCAGGAGAAGCAAATTATGCGTGTGACACTTTTTGCCAATTTTTCAGGTCGCACGACACAGAGAACCCCGCACGGATTGAGAAGCGAAAGGCTGTGATTGGTCAACGTTACCGATGGACGAATAGGACCATTCCCTTTCAACTTGAGTTGGGAGAATTCAGTACGTCTTTTATGGGTTCGATTCGCACTGCACTCGCACCATTAAGGGACTTTCATTGATACCATGGTCGTTTCTCCGTGGGTTCCGTTTTCTCTCCGACCTTCAAAATCAAATCGAAGAAGCTAAAGATTCTCTTCAAGATTCTCGCAAGTAACATTAACATCATTCCTCCGTATCTTGCCAAAGATTATTGCGAGATAATTCTCATTTCTCCCTCCGTAGCGGAGCACCAACTTCACGAGCTTGAGACAGCGTTCCAGACGTACATGACAGAAAGCTGCCTGACGTTCCGACCAGCCGTTCCAACCGATGTCAACAAACTCTACTTTAAGAATGGACCTGGGTGAGTAGATTATCACGACGAAGAAATACCTTCCGTGGGGTGTTATTGTCGCTGATCGGGCCTACAGATAATCCACTTCCCTGGCAATAAGGCGGGAAACTGACACAAAGGTGGCTGAAAAAGTGTAGTCCTTTCCATGAAACTTTGGGTCTGTGAGCGTCTTCAGAGACTTGCAAACGAAGAAAGGCATCGTTTTGATGGGCTTGCCGGTACATTGTTGTCCTGAAGACTTGATTGGAAGCACTTCACTGTGACCTTATTGTAGTCCACCTTCTCGAAAAACTGTGACCTCCGCCCTCAAAGGTCCGATTTCGTTTCATTTCAGATGCAGTTCCCAATCAGTAGGTATGACCGGAGGCACACAGACGATCACCCTCAGCGCTGATGGCTGCCGGTCGGTATGTGATATTACATTGTTCTCATTTCTATTTAGACATCTTGAAGGTGGTAACCTTGAATCAACTCTGTTTAAGGTAGTCTCTCGGGACGATTTGTCAAATAAAACCAAGTCTCATGCAAGTCGCCATTCCTCTCGCGAACAACCGGGCTTATAGCACCCTGAGCCTCGTTATCGAATAATTTATCTGATGTCGCCTCTGTAGTTGTCCTGTCTCTTTCCTTCCCAGCTGGGCATGTATCTCCACGAGCTTGGCCATGCTGTCGGCCTCCTCCACGAACATCAGCTACCAGGAAGGGAGAAACACATTTGAAAATCACAATCCGGCTGCTGATTGGGCAAGAGAAGTGATCATGTGATCTCATCATGGCGACGACTAAAAATGTCAGTTGGGATTTCTCGACCTCAGCTTCCATACGGATACACAATTCCTGCTCACTTTTCAGCCTGAAATTCAACTCCGGTAAGTTGATGCTGTCCAGTACGCTGTCTCAGGTCAATTCACCAATCGATTCATTGCCAGATTCAGACATTTTGGAAGGTTGTGAGTTGAAATATAATCCAATAATGGATGCAGCCATCTTATGTCACGTGACCTTCTACAGAATTACCCACAATGCACTGTATCACGGCAATAACGACGTTATGGGCCAGACGTTTGTGTAGCAGTCCTGCGGAACGAAACGGCTGGCTGCGCGAGACTACTGATTGGTCGGTGCTGGCGCAGGTGGTAAGTATGTGAACTATTATGTTGACAGATTTTCTATTTTTTAACATGGAAAACCACCGGCGTGATTGGTGAATTTCCTGGGTCAAAGGCGGTCACCTTCTATCTGCATTCTGGTACGTCAGCCGTATTGAGAATTGAATAAATTTACATAATTTACATAAAATTTTCAAGTGACGTCACTGTCAGAATTCCTCCACAAATGACGGCCAACACTGGTCCTACCATTCAGTAATTCAAAAGCGACACCATCGATAGGACCAGGTACTATAGTCTAGAATCAGTGCAAAGCGGACACGTTCATGCTTGATTGAGCACCAATCAAGAGAATTTTCTTTTGTAAATGTATTGGTCCGCTGGAGCTTTGCTACCATGTTTTGGCAATAAACGCGGCTGACAGCTCTTTTTGACTCGGTTGGCAAGCGGATGAACACGGTGCATCAGGCTCGGAAATTTGAGAACATTTCGGCTATCGGCCCTCAGCGTTCAACTCGTAGGCCTATACGATCGACATGGTGGACGAAGANTGAATAGACTCGCAGTATTTTGAAATCATACACTACGTGCTGAATACCGTGGCTTGCATGGTCTTTCGCCATGAATATTTGGATAATGTGCGGGTCGGCGCGCACCTTGCAGCTAGACCTATTTGACCTACATTTACCTTGTAGACCTACCTGCCTTGTAGCCCTATATTTAGTATTTTAAATCTCTATGTTAGATATCGGTCTACGAGCTCGTGAGCTCATGAGCGCCTGAGCTCATGTTTCTTGTATCTGATAGACCGATGAAAAATAAAGCTTCTATTCGATTCTGTTGCGAGCGAAAGATCACACCAATCCCAAGGTAAAGGCAAAATTTTGAACAGTGACCTCTGTGACCTTGAAGAGTAGGTCAAATCAAAAACCCGTTATATATATAATGTAGGCCTACCCTCATTAGATACACCTATGATAAAAATTTGGAGGTGGTCCACTCATTAGTTCAGGAGTTATTGCACTTTTTGTGTTTTTGGTTTCCGCCACCTGGTGGCCAAGCTAAGAGTCGAATCGGACCGAAACTTAGTGTCATAGGTCATGTGACCTAGGGGTATATATGTACCAAGTTTCAGATCAATAGCTCCAGCGGTTACGAAACGTGCCCTGCTAACGGAGTACGACGGACGACGGACGCAGACCCACGACAAGAGCCCACCCCAGGTGAGCTAAAAATGTTTGCACGGCGGCAGTGTAACCAGAAGTACCATGTGTGTAAAGAATAAATATCCAGTTGTTTGTTGACTCCGGTTAATACATCACAACAGATGTGTTCATTGACATTATTTCATTCTGCGTTGCAAGCTGTGCCAGTGGCGTATGTCAGCCAAGAACTTCCGGGGACGAGGTGTACACAGTATAGGCCAAGTCAAGGACAAACACTTCGAGAGGTGTATCGTCTTGCTTATCTCCAAACTGGGAAGAATCCACTGCTAACGTAATCGGTCACAACTCGACCATATCAGCCACGCCACCGACTACAAGCGCCCCCGTCCGAAACTTTCATTTCATTGGAAATTGCATCGGATTTTATCCGAAACGAAATTTGGAAATTTGAACCATTTGACAGCGACATCCACATTGAAGCAAGGAATGACCTCCTAGTCTGGCCAAGGAGTCTACGTGACAGCAGCTCAATTTGGACCTCAACTACCCAGTCAGACCAGGACCCAGAGACAAAATGGCCTGTGAAAAATTCACTTGTTTAAAGGACTTCGAAGATTACGCTGCTACCCATCTCCCAAGGGAGAGCAGACTCTTCACCAATTCTGGTGCGGATGCGGAGGTCACAATGAGGGACAACGAGGCGGCCTTTACCAGGTGAGTATAAGGTATCAGGTGAAGAAATATATGTACAGGTAAGTAAAGTAGGCCTACATTGACATGCAGATGGGTATGGACCGTCATGGCATGGTTGTTGGGTATTTGTATTTGTATTTCATTTTTCCGTCAGGGTCGACGCTATATAGCATTATTGGCCCTGGTAAGTACGGAGGAGGCCATCACAAGCTACTCATGTACCTCACTTGCATGGGGTCTTTTACTTGTCCTTGCAAAGGTAGGTACAAGGTAACAAAGGCTTCCCGAGGATTCATGACCGTGAAGCCAATGTTAACCGGCGTTTTCGTATACCGTATAGGCCTACTTCTAGTTCTATGTAAGGCCCCGATTACATAGAAGTATACGGTATACGAAAACGCCGGTTAACAATGGCTTCACAAAGGATTCGCGACCGTGAAGCCATTGTTAACCGGCGTTTTCGTATACCGTATACTTCTACATGTATGTAATCGGGGCCTTAGGCTTCCATTACATAGAAGTATACGGTATACGAAAACGCCGGTTAACAAAGGCTTATTATCTTGCACTCAGGTTGAGCGACAACTTTTCCATAAATATTGTCACATCATGCCCTGGCAAACCTGAACAATTGCGAAGTTGTGGCTCAACCTGAGTGCAAGATATAAATCTTCGTTTGGTGCATTTACGGCCCAATCTGTTAGAAATAGGCCAATTGAGATTTGGATATCGAATCCACTTCGAAGCAGATTGAATCCGTGATTTGACCCCGGATATACCATCTGGTTCTCACCAGTCTATCTGGCCTGACGGCCATCTAGCCTGGTTCGAATCCACCACATTTCCCGTTTCTGAGGGGTGAGAGCCTCAGCCAATCATCGAGGCGCGAAGGAAAATCGACGTGCCAATCAAAATCCGTGTTACAAATGCGAGCGTGAAGAGCAAAGAAAGTGTCCAACGGTGATTTGTTTCGCGAGTTCTGATTGGCTCGGAGGCGGGGTCAAGTAGGGGTCAGGTTCATTAATAATTTATGCATTAACGGAAAAGATGACATGATTCAGACAAGGCTAAAGACGGAGTCGATACGGAGTCGATAGCCTTGTTTGGACAAGATGGGATATACCGGTGCAGTGTAAACGAGTGTACCCGTCATCGATCGTCCTCCGAACGCTCAGTAACAATCTGGTGGTAAAACCAGTGTCCAGGTGTCCGGCGGACAGATAATTACAACCGTCAGTTGTAAATGGCTGTCCGGGGAGGACTGGGATTTATGCCTAAGAGCTGTACATAGCCTATGCACTAAGTCTCCCTCACTGGGTTTGCAGATGGCGTATTCGCCCTCGGTACATGGTCGACGTATCCTCAAGAACCACCAAGGGAACCATTCTCGGCCACAAGGTCGACTTCCCCGTCGGCATATCACCGACAGCATTCCATCGGCTGGCCCATCCGGATGGCGAGGTGGCGGTGGCTAAAGGTACCACTCTTGTTGTTACCCTGCTTAGAGGGGGAAGAGCGCAAAGAAAAAAGCTGAGAGTCCTCTACTCAGCCTCGTGGCTGATGTGGTTGGTGTCCATCAAAAGCTTTTATTCAGGTCTGGCCGACTCGTCGTTTCGTTCATCTTCTCTGTCGTGTACATTAGCACATCTTTTTGGACTCTTTTATAGCTGCACAAGACATGAACACAATATTCATCTTGAGCACGACCGCCACCAGCAGTATCGAAGAAATAGCCGAGGCGGCACCACATGGGAACAACTGGTTCCAGCTGTACGTGCCCCATGATCGAATATTGGCCGAGGACATGGTCTGTCGGGCGAAGAAGGCCGGCTTCAAAGCTCTCGTCTTGACGATCGATCTCCCTGAGACAGGGAAGAAGAGAGCGAATGTCCGTGAACCATTCGAGCTCCCCAAACAGTACAAACTTGGAAACTTTGAAAGTACAGCAGATGAAATGGCGGTATGTGTGGTTTGTGTCAAAGGTTCAAATCAACGAGGTGACATTTGCCTGGGACTGGCATTGAATAGCCAGGCTATTTGAGTAGATTGGTACCCGATCCTCCGCTAGGGGGTTTGGGCTGGCTGTCGCGAAAATTTATAGACCGGGTACCAGTCTAGCTATTTGCGAGTTTGTTCCATTTCGAACGCCGAGGCATCGTCTCTTTGTTCGGTATGGCAGGGTTGGGATTGTTGGGGTTGGAAAAGTTAGGGACTCTCCGGTAATTTGGTCCGCGCCCCTTACGAAGATCTACCACACGCCAGAACATTACACAGTTCTGGGCAAATCCCTCTTATTTTGCGTGTGATTCGTCTCCAGGGCTCACTCTCGAACGGTGTGCCGACTGGTGGCCAATTCTCGGACAAGTTGACCTGGAAAGATTTGGATTGGCTGAGGTCCATCACTGATCTACCAATCATCGCCAAGGGCATCATGACTGCCGAGGACGCGGAGCTGGCAATCCAACATGGCGTTTCGGCTGTCTTTGTTTCTAATCATGGTGGCCGGCAACTGGATGGATGTTTAGCAACGGTAAGGAGCTAATGAGACGAACACTGAGTTTTCCTCCCCAGTTCCTTTCAGTGATAGACCTGCAACTGCGCAACACAAATCTGCTAAGAGAGCGGCTCGCCATCTAAGAACATGCCCGATCGTTGCACAGAGAGCGGCTCTCCAAATAACACCAGCCTAGACTGAAAGCAAGAATTGGTTTTACCTCGCATGAAACCCGTCCCAACTTCTGATTACAGATCGACGTCCTGCCAGAGATCGTGAAAGCAGTCAGGGGCCGCGTGGAGGTTTACCTGGATGGGGGAGTGAGGCATGGCACAGATGTCCTCAAAGCGCTGGGACTGGGTGCGACGGCCGTGTTCATTGGTAGACCCATCATCTGGGGCTTGTCCTACAACGTACGTTGTGCAAGCTTTGAATCAGGAGTCTATTCAATTACAATCACTACCCATAAGGGCCGTTTAGACGACAGGCAAAAATCCACATGCGATCCGATCGAATCCGATTGTGGTTCAAATCTCTTGCGTGTAAACGCTGCCCAATGCGGTCCAATGTGGATTTTCGACCGCATTGGACCACATACGACCACATTCAAATCTCGTCTAAACGCAAATGAGACCCGATGCGGTCGATCGGATCCAATCGGATCGAATCTGAATGTGGTTTTTTGGCCTGTCGTCTAAACGGCCCTATAGACTCGATTTCTATCTATGGGTGCTTTGCGTTCTTGACTGGCCAAAGGGAACATGCATGAAAGTAGCGTTCGCTTTCGCGGGACACACACACACCTGCATGCTCTCTCGATGTTGCTGCAGGCATCGTGAATTCCACCGAACATCCATGCACACATCACCACCGCGGTAAAGAAATGAAGATTGATGTAATCTTCATAGACTATAGTATCAATTCTTTTTTTCAGGGGTATGAGGGGGTCCGAAAGGTCTTGTCTATCATGCAGGAGGAGATACACTTGGCACTGGCGTTGACAGGTTCGTTGTTTCCCTCCTATTTAGTTACGTATAGATTCACGCTGGTGATTCAAACACAAAATTATTTTATTCGTACGCGAAGTCGTTGACGCATAACTAATGGTGCTTGTCAATGTCGTATTCGCAGTTCATCTGGTAAATGGAAGGGGTGACGGGTGATTACATAATAAGCTGTCACCCCTTCTATTTGCCTAAACAACTGCAAAAATAGTCAACACGATTAGTTATGCATGGGTAAAAATCGCGTACGAAAAAAAGATTTTTACGTTTGAATCACCAGCGTGAGATTGGCGGCACTGGACAAGGTGGAGATTCGTTTAATCATTGGGTAGCGTTTAATCCGTCATGTTGTTGGGTACGATTCAAACAGGCACGGATCACTGAATTGTCCCTATATTTTGATTGGCAGTCATTCTGAACAGCCACTTGTTCGTAGAAGTTACCATGGTGATTTTTTACGAATGCATGACCGCTTCAATTTTGGAGTTGGTGCATATAACCAGTTTATCCTTTTATTCCAGGCTGTACGAAACCACAGGCCATGAAATCAAGTCAGATTGTCCACATTTCAAACGCACACTATTCTCGTTTGTGATATGATGACTGATTGAGGACCTTAATAATGGGCATCCTTGCTCGATAGAGGGCATCACACCGAAACCAGGTGTAACGTTTTCCAGTGTGGCCGTTTTTCTGTGTGATTCCCATTGTTCGGAACACGCTGGGAAACGGACTCGCTGTTTCTCTGTGTGTCGCTCATTGTCCAGTCGCGGCTTATTCCGTCAATCTATTGTAATATCACACTGGCCGACGGGCCTCACTGAAAAACGTTACACCGGTCCTAATACAGTGGATGCCATTAGGGCCGTTTAGACGACAGGCCAAAAAACCACATTCAGATTCGATCCGATTGGATCCGATCGACCTCATCGGGTCTTATTTGCGTTTAGACGGGATTTGAATGTGGTCGAATGTGGTCCAATGCGGTCCAAAATCTACATTGGACCCCACTGGGTAGCATTTACACGCAAGTGTTTTGAACCACAATCGGATTCGATCGGATCGTATGTGGATTTTTGCCTGTCGTCTAAACGGCCCTTTTGTGTGGGAAATTGCTCAGGACCGGGATGTCAGTTCATTTCAATAGTTTTAACCACTAGTGACACCTATTGAAAAAGTCGGCTAGGGCCCCCGTTATTTGTAAAAATTGTGCATTACATATGTAATGGATAAGTGTATATGGACAACTGTGTGTATAAAGGCAGAAGATTCGTTTTGTTCAGAGCTATTGTTGGCCATGGTGTTAAAAATCAAGAAAATCATGTTCTGATAAGAGCGATTGGCTCTAGAGTATTCATACTTGTACATAGGTACCTCTATGTTTGACCTGCCACAGTATACAGCAGGATTACAATGGCATGATCGTCGGCTCTATCGTATGCCGTTAATTAAATGATTTTGTTGTTTTGATCTAACTTATTAGGGGGATGACAGACGAGTGAACGGCTGTTGCCATGGCGCAATCAAGACACTCCGAGATGGATACGCCACCAGACCATCCTTTGTAGACTAATCCCAAACCTAACTCCCAAGTGAACTCGGCGTGGTTTCACCCACCCGCGCATTAGATTACGAAAACAACTCTTTATTTGTCGCATGATAGATTCTCTCATTACCGCATGGTGGGGAAGTGAAGGAGATGACCAGGTCTACCTGGCTGTAATTGACATATCTCATTAAGACATCCCTCGGACAATGATAAGACGGCTCCTGCATGTGGCGTGATGAGCACGACGGTGGCGTATCAAGATTGTGTGTTACGTAATATGACGATTGTTTCAATAGTCATTGTACAACCCATCATTGCCCGTGCGAACATCTTTATTTCACACGCCAATACCTGATGACGGCTCTTGTTTTCTCCTGAGCTCGACGAGTTGCAGCGAAACATCATCAGCTGTATCACCATGAACATGATTAATTTATTAAACGATTGAATGGTTTTGAATGCAAACATGTTGTTCTTCCAGCGTTCGTTCGTTGTACCTAGTTTCGCCCTGCGCCGCCTTCGCCCACTCATTTCCAATCATTGATACTAAATTTACGAAAAAATGGGTAAATTATCACCCAAAAATCTTCAGGTATAACTTAGTCACGAGGCATGACACCGATGTCTCGCATGTGTGAGCTCTTTTCAAAGTGTGATGGTGGTATCATCTCCACTTAATTAACAACGACTTACGGTCGAGAAACATGCGATCGAGGCCTCAGGGGCCGAGAGACAGGTTAGGAGAGACAGAGGAAGTGGCAACGACTGTCATCTCACAGCAGTAGGTGTTGTCTTCCTTAGATAAACACGAAAGCCGCCGTGGTAAGATGAGTATCATTCGTAAAACCTTTAGGTGATAGCACGGAACGCGACACTCGTCATTAGAAGTATGTGAAGAACGAATTCGAGATATTTTGACCGTTGCTACGTGTTATGAGGTAAGAGGATTCTGTTTCTGTGGGATGAGTTTAAAATTGTTGGCCGTATATTTGACCAATCAGGAGACGGGATTCGGTTTCTATAGGTCTGTTCGTCCACAAGTGGCTGTGAATCGGAAGAAGAGACCCTTTCACAAGTTGACTTTTTCGCGCTCGCGTTGTTGACCAAACGGAGTGGTCTCCATGATATTCTCGACGTTAATGTACCAATTGTAGATCGTAGATGTTTTAATAATCTACTTGTTGAGGATAAGGCTTAGTTGGAAGGGGGGTGGAGATTACCATTCGTCCAAGAAGAGCTCTTATAAACTAGGATTTCTGATATAAGGTAGGCTGGTTTTATTCAAAGACGACTGAATCCTGAATTTCACAACATCAAATATTGATTCCTTTTGACAGGAATTTGAGACACGAATCATGAATTAACTTCTTACATTTAGATTTCACGATAAAGAATAACATTTCTCTATGCCGATCTTTGTGTTCCCCTCCTATCATTCCATTATCGGAAAGGGGTGCAGTCTAACATGTCTTACTCGTCTTCGTTCTGGAAGAGACATAAGCCGCTCGGTCGTTTGCCATGATATCATCATTGGCATCAGTTGTTTGTTTTCCTATACTCATTATTCCCGGTGATTTTTTATGGTCAGTGTTCCTCGCATTGCTCCTTGCTAAAGCACACAATGATATCATTCCCTCGGGTTGAAACAAACCATATCTGGCGCATGTTAGTGCAGGATACTCCCTCCTTTCTTTCGGTATATTCGGTCTAAATTGGATTTTCAATAAGTGCCGGATTTGTACAGGATATTTCAAGGATTCTGTATCGTCGTTCAACTGGGTGCGGCCCCCAAGGTCATTGACGGCAAACTTACGATAGAACAGCCCAGAAGACAGTAAGATGGAACCAATCAGGGACTCTGTAACATAACTTAAAGTCGCTTCCAATAGAACGGCTACACGACTGTGACTTCTAGCCAATCAGGGACTCTCTAACATGACTTACAATCGCTTCCAATGGAATGACCAGACGACTCTGATTCTAACCAATCAGGGACTCTCTAAAATGACTCACACAATGACTAACTTTCACGCATAACAGCGAGGTGGGCGGTGTGGATAGGGTCTGTGAGGAGGGTTAAGTTGGGAAGCAGAACGACAATTGGCTCAAACGAAGCAGAGAGAACCGAACCCACTTTACGATCAGGATTACTACAGGCGCCTCTTCAGCCTTATTTCTCGCGTGAGTTGGGTCTCTATGGGCAACTCAACCATAGAAATTAATCGTTTGTGACATTGATCTCATGGGGGAAACCAACTCATGGTAAACAGCTCATGCATTGGGAGCCAACTCGCCGAGAAATAACCCTTCTTTAGGCTGCCACATTTTGATAAGATTGCATAAAACGGCTGTGAATTAATTTGATTTGTTGCAGGATACATAATCATATCATGATTCTACGACCAGGAAATGCACTGCCGGAACAGACTATGAAAAATTAAGAAAGCGGATACGTTCACAATGGGACACACATGGATAGTGATATTTATACACATAACACTGGTAAGTTGTCTATGGTATGAAAACATCACACCGCTTTAAATGTTTCATGAAGAAAATTTCCGTAGCAAGAGCTCATTAGTGGTCCAGGTGTTTGGTGATGAGTTTCATAACCGAAGTTGCTTCCGCTCTTCCAAAACTGAAGCGAGAACGTCACGTCACATTAGCGGTCTCCTGATTGGCTAAGTTAGCCTGAAGGATGACCAATCATAAAAACTTCATATATTTTTTTTTATATTCTGCGGTATGGTTAATCGGAGCACAATAACAATCCTGATTGGTCAGTTTTGTCGACTCATCTTGTTCGGCGTTTTTGCGCAGGAGACTATACAGTTTTCGCAAAGCCCCCGAAACGCCAACGCGCACGTCTATCCTTTTGTTCGGTGCTCTCTTCGTGGCATCGAACAATGGGTTTGGCGTTGGCGTTGGCGTTTCGGGGGCTTTGCGAAAACTCCCTACTATGACCAGGTCTGTTACCTGACCCTGATACAAAATATGTCCCACTACGATCGCCTCCAGTTGGATTAATTACCTGTCGGGGAAGCTGACAGGGGAAGTGACATGCCAGTTGCAGATTGAACACATCAACCTACGTGTAGTCGTGACTTGAATTACTTCGTCGGATTGACGATCTCGAATTGTCTACGACCATCTTAACATTATAGGCCACGACAAGACAATTGAGAGCAGAGACTGCATCAGATTGATTCGTCTTTTCAACAACCTGAGCACCTCTCACTAGCGGACATCAAAATTTGTCATATTCGTACTCTGGAATCACGACACTGGGTGGATGAGCAGGCCCTATCCTTTTTCAAAAGCGTAGAGTCCTCTGCGGTTTTCGCGTTTCGCCGAAGCTCTGTTCCTCTTCGCTTATTGCTATTAAATTCTTCTTTCTGGCACAGGTTGTGATGCTTCTCCCTCCGGTGTCAGCCCAGAAAGAACTACAAAAAGATGACAACATTCTACGCCACACGATCGCCAGCATCCTCAGAACGTTCACTGCGTCGGCTTCTGTAGCCCAGTCGATGAAGGATGATGGCAATATGTATCGGTAAGTTGTAGTTTGGTATCGAAGAAATCTGCATATTGTTCATTTTGGAGAAGTATTTGTTCGCGGCCCACTTGCGAAAAGCGGACACATCAAAATTCGTCATCGGAAAAGCCCGGCGACAGCTACATTTTGTCCAATGAGGAGAAAGTTTATTTTTGAAGCAATAAGAGTGAGCTGGAGAGGAAGGGGTTTCCAAACTTCTGCAACATAATACGCAGGCCTAATACCTGACTCCTGGCCAACAGGGCTCTCTCTAGGCGTCACCCAATCAGTGGTAGGAAAAGCAAATGTAAACGTGTGTGACACTTTTTGCCAATTCTTCAGGTCGCACACAGAGAAGCCCGCACGGATTGAGAAGCGAAAGGCTGTGATTGGCCAACGTTACCGATGGACGAATAGGACCATTCCCTTTCAACTTGAGTTGGGAGAATTTAGTACGTCTTTTGTGGGTTCAATTCGCACTCGCGCTCTTTAGGAGAAGGGACTTTCATTGATACCATGGTCGTTTCTCCTTGGGTTCCGTTTTCTCTCCGTCCTCAAAATCAAATCGAAGTAGCTAAAGATTCTCTTCAGCGCAAGTAACATTAACATCATTCCTCCGTATCTTGCCAAAGATTATTGCGAGATAATTCTCATTTCTCCCTCCGTAGCGGAGCACCAACTTCACGAGCTTGAGACAGCGTTCCAGACGTACATGACAGAAACCTGCCTGACGTTCCGACCAGCCGTTCCAACCGATGTCAACAAACTCTCCTTCAAGAATGGACCTGGGTGAGTAGATTACCACGACGAAGAAATATACCCTCCGTGGGGTGTCTCGTTGTCGCCGATCGGGCCTACAGATGATCCACTTCCCTGGCAATAAGGCGGGAAACTGTGACAAAGGTGGCTGAAAAAAGTGTACGTTTCCGTGAAACTTTGGGTCTGTGAGCGTCTTCAGAGACTTGAAAACGAAGAAAGGCATCGCTTTGTTAGGCTTGCCGGTACATAATTGTCCGACCTGAAGACTTGATTGGAAGCACTTCACTGTGACCTTTGTAGTCCACCTTCTCGAAAAACTGACCTGCGCCCTCAAAGGTCCGATTTCGTTTCATTTCAGATGCAGTTCCCAATCAGTAGGTATGACCGGAGGCACACAGACGATCACCCTCAGCGCTGATGGCTGCCGGTCGGTATGTGATATTACATTGTTCTCATTTCTATTTACACCTTTGAATCAACTCTGTTTAAGGTATAGCCTCTCGTGACGATCTGTCAAATAAAACCAAGTCTCATGCAAGTCGCCATTCCTCTCGCGAACAACCGGGCTTATAGCACCCTGAGCCTCGTTATCGAATGATTTATCTGATGTCGCCTCTGTAGTTGTCCTATCTCTTTCCTTCCCAGCTGGGCATGTATCTCCACGAGCTTGGCCATGCTGTCGGCCTCCTCCACGAACATCAGCTACCAGGAAGGGAGAAACACATTCGAATCAACTGGGCGAAAGTGGACCCAACAATGAGAAAATGGTTCGATATATATAACCCACGGGAAGCAGAATATTATGATATCCCGTATGACGTCACTTCCGTCATGCATTATGGGTTAAAGGTAAATGCAATATAATGTTATGCGTCCGTTTTGTCTGTACGACGTTGGATGAGTGACAACGGAACGACCAAGTCAGTCGGTTGCATTGACCTCCGAAAGTTTTACGTCTCTGGGTATCTCAACACCATCTTTTCTTTACAGTCTTTCAGCATCGACGGTTCTGATACCATCACCACCATTGACCCTGAGGACCGCAAGAAAGTCGGTGAAATTTACTGGAAGTTGCTTTCATTCACCGATGTTAAAGTCCTGAATCTGATGTACAGCTGTTCCGGTAAGTAGGCCCTTACGGCTGGGCCTACCAGATTTCTTTACATTTTCATTATATATATATATAAGTAGCTTTATTCATGTAATAATAATTACATTGACAGAAAACAGAAAAGGTGCGAGTGCTAACTAAGGTAGAAGAAAAAAGTCAGTGAAGGTGCACACAAAAACAAAATCCCCTTACGTAGACATGAGCAATAGTAGCAAAGTTACGGAAGACAGCTATTGAGTACAAAGAAAACTTAGAATGGCATTAATATTGGCTACGTCATCTCCTGTCATAGTTTCTCTCAGATGTAGAAAGTCCCTAATGATTGCAGCTGTGTTAATTAATCCTTGATGAGGTGGAACATATGGTACATATCTGACTGAACTTACATTATATCGGGATACATTAAGTGTGTGTGACATAAATGACAAAGTGTGTGAAACCGGAGATCTGCTTCCATTTAATATCAACATGTAGGCCAGCTTGGCATATGAATTTGTACTGTTCGTATAATCATTAGGAGTTCAAGCGGAAAAAATGTGATACAGTGATGCTGAGCTTTATATGACGTTTTTTACTGGGAAGACGTTAGGCCTTAAACTGGATTTTTGACAAATTTTATCATTTTCCTTTCTTTCAGATCATTGCTCTTCCAATATCCCATGTCCGCACGAAGGTTTTGTGGATAAACATTGTAAATGCGTCACTCCGCAGTGTAAGTAAAGCATGGACCAAACTTTCAAGTGCCTTGTTTGAATAAGTAAGAACATTTTAAATGATTCAGCACTGGAACGAAGTCAGGAGACCACTACCAGCTTTTTGCAATCAATGACAAGCGCAGGTCGTGTGCAGTCACTGGGCGGTGTCTTTGTCTTGGCCTCTTGTAGCCTAAATTACCCGCTGCCTCAAGCAACCGAGCACCCCAACACCGCGAAGCCACAGATAGCACTCACATGTAGCCTTATGTGTTCCTTATTTCTTACAGCCTACCACGATTCTCACTGCTTCAATCGTTATGAGAGAGAGGAGGTATGCTACCGCTTTAAATCAATCGGATTGTGCGACTATACCCCGGACTGGATGAGCAAAAACTGTCGAAAGGCTTGCGGACGCTGCCCAAATTTTGGTGTATGACGACGTGGTGGATTGGTCGCCAAAAAAGGACTGGAATGACGTCATGTTAGTGGTGTATGGGGAGGCGGGAGTTCAGGCGTCACAGGTTGCACAATACACCCGGACAACACATCGGAGAAGACAATTTTAATCGACTGTTGACTTTCTTGTGTATTAGACGATACGAAACTGTGAAATGTACGACATGTAGAAATTGTTTAAAATAAAAAGGGAAATTTGTATTATAGAAGGTTTTGGTTCTTTATCTGGGCAGGGGCGGATCGGCCAGGATTTCGGGAAAGAGGGAGTGCACTGTGCTAGAAACATATTGAAATCTGCGGTGAATTTCAATGATTTGCTCCAAACTTCAGAATTTCACGGTCGATTTTAAAGATTTTTCAGCCGAAAGGGGGGGGGGCGTGCGGCGGGCGCCCCCTTGGATCCGCGCCTGCTGGGAGTTATAGACCAATCCCCTCCCCTTCCCCCGCCCAATAGAACTCTGCAGAACTTCCATCAACCCACAATCAGTGCCAGTGAAATGACTTAGTGATCGAATGTTGTTGATGAAATCCTACGAAAGCCATCGTCCCCCGTATTCTGGCATCATAGATACACCCTCCCTGTGAGCTATGTTGTCTGGTTGAAATCTTTGCTGTGCCACTGCCGCGGCGCTACTGTCAACGGACATTTCATTTCATTTCATTTCGACAGTGGCGCCGCGGCAGTGAAGCGGCAAAGAGAGAAACCAAAGACGTATAGTACTTCAATTCGACACGAGATGGCGCTAAGGTATCAAACTGGTCGCTGGTCACTCGGGCACCTACGTATATTCTACGTACACTCTTGTGCAACAAATAATGGGTCGCAGTCGAAGCCGAAGTCGATCGCCAAGAAGAGGTGAAATACTTCGTTTTATGCATATTTTTTCCTCGTATTCTTCGTTTAGTTTGTAAAATAGATTATAAAGAATCCATAAATATATATATCTGCCTCTGGTTGGATGTTGCTGTGTTATTTTTTTGCCACAAAAAGGTGGATAATTTTATCTGTTTATCCCACGCACGCGTTCGCGTGCATGACGCAGTGCATGGCGCCTAGCCTACACTGCACTCAATCCCACACGTTGAATGCACTGAGACGGTGGACTTGCCATGTTACGTTACGGTCTAAGACTATGGCAGCTGCTTGGTAGGCCTAGCAGGCTTTTAGAAGGTAGGCCCAGCCTGCCTACCGCAGGCCTACCGGTACATTGATTGACAACATTCAACATGTTCAACAACAAACAACATGACAATTAATTGTAAATTAGACAACCAAAAGAATTTAAGAAGAAAAGAAGCCAACCACATACTACCCATTGCCTCTGAGATGATCCGTGGATGGAGGTAGGCCTATACCGGTAGCTAGGCCTATTTTTACCTCCATGGATGATCATGCTCATGTCATGTCAACCATGCACGGTGAATGATGGGCCAACTACATATATAGGCCTAGGCCTAGAAGACATTCATACTGATTAGTGATTAGAAAAAGACTCATTCAGACCCTTTTGTTCTCTATACCTGCAGGAGATTATCGTGATTATCGAAGCAGCGGCGCTGGTGGAAGTAGTAGTGGAGGCGGAGGAAGAGGTTCAGGTAAAACACAGTCTAAATTCTTGCTTCTGTCTTGAATTGTCGAGAGTAGGCAGAGATACCATAGATTATACTTGTGTGTTTAGATATCAGTTGAGGATGCGCAATCTTTTATCGTATTGCTTTTCTTCAGATCGCTACGGAGGTGGAGGCGGAAAAAGTCGTTACAACAAGAGATCACGGTCACGTTCCAGATCACCAATGAGGAGGTCATACTCGCCAAAACGAAACGAGCAGTTTCAGTCTGAAAGGAAAGGGGAATGGTAGGTGGCAGAATATCATACCGCCCAGTGTGAGTTGTGATTGGACCTATCAAAGTGCTATCAATCACAGTCGTACATATGTACACATGCTCTGGCCAGTGTGAGTACTGGTAATGATGGGCATGGTGCTAACATACTCATACTTTTTAGAAAAAAACATGATTTACGCACTGGTAGTGGTGGGTTTGTGCACTAGACTAAGGTAACACCATTCACAGTCAAACTGCATACAACTCTCTCCTTACACTATCTGATTTCACAATGGTCGGTGTGGAGAAAGCCTACAACATACTCATGTTTTATTTCCAGGGAGAACTCTGGTTATGGTGGTGGGAGAGTACCACCATCTGAAAGACCACCTCCGGAAGGTAAGGTACACTCTTGTAGGAAAGTAAAAGGACAGCAAGTTATCCTTAATATCTCAAAAACCACTGGCGCTACAACAATGGTATTTGCACCCAATCTGTAGCAACATGTTGGGCATAGAACCATGGTGTTTTGACAAAAATCAATTTTAATTAATTCACAGAAAAATGACATTTTATAAAATCACTTTTTTGACAATTTTTGAAAAATCGTCCGATTTCAAATTTTCTTTCTTCATGATATTCAACTTGCCTGACGGACCAACATCTGCAACTTATCCTTTTTAGAATCTCAAGAGAAAATGCCTTTTTTGGCATTTTTTAGCAAAAATAAATCCCACTCACACAGTCATATAGAAACACCTCTTGGACAGCCCCTCTTTACGGATTTTATACTCTGAAGAGCAGGCCTGGGGCAGTTCCAGTTCAGTTCTCATGTTATGCACCAAATGAGAAGTGACACTGACTTCAACCCATGTCTGTTCAGTGCAAAACCTCATCAATACCATGAATTGGCTTTTATTTGTAAAAGGAAGTTACGTCATACTGCCAATATAACAAGGGTCTTGGGAGACCACAGGTTTTGTTGATCACTGTCTGTTATGACAACAAGATTCCTGGCTAAGAGGGGCTGTCCTAGAGGTGTTGTCTGTTTGACTGTATGAGTGGGATTCATTTTGCTGAAAAATGCAAAAAGAGGCATTTTCTCTTGATATTTTAAAAGGGAAAAGTTGCAGATGTTGGTCAGTCAGGCACGTGGAATGTAACGAAGAAAGAAATTTTGAAATCGGACGATTTTTCAAAAATTGTGAAAAAAGTCATTTTACAAAATGTCATTTTTCTCTTAATTAATTAAAATAGATTTTTGTCAAAACACCATGGTTCTAGGCCCAACATGTTGCTACAGATTGGGTGCAAATACCATTGCTGTAGCTCCAATGGTTTTTGAGATATTTAGGAAAACTTGCTGTCCTTTTACTTTCCTACAAGAGTGTACATTGTAATGTAGTTTAACCATTAAAATATCGATTGAAAACCGATGTTGATATCAGTTGTTGGAGGGGGAGGTCGGAGCCCAATTCAGTTAGAGGTTTGTTTGGGGATACTGATAGATGTTCTGTTTTTCATTTTCAGAGGATAGCCTAGAGGGAAAGAATGAAGAGGAGCTGCAGATGATGAAAGTCATGGGATTTGGTGACTTCTCCACAACCAAGGTGGGACAGATATGTTTGCAACACTTAATCTGAGGAGTCTATATTGTCGAGGCATTCTTTTCGTATAAAAATCCAGTCTATTCATAGTTGGATAAGATATGAATTCATGATCCCCGGTACCACAGTGAGTTCGGACCCCTGGGGAAGGCATGAAAGTCCTACCCAGGAGGGAAGGATGGCATTGATTCTTACCTGCAGTGCAGTTTTTAGGTCTGCTTTCATACCAACCACAACATCTTATACATGATGTTCTTTTTCTCTTATTTCAGGGGAAAAATGTTTCTGGAAATGATGTATATGTGGCAAATATCACCCGCAAAAGACGATATAGGTGAGAACAGAGTGCTTGAGCAATTTTGCTCAAGACTCCCAGATATAGATTCAAAGACTACATTCAGGGGGACATTGTCGCTGTCGTACAGGGTCTTAAAATAAGGGTCGGCATAATATGAGAGTATTGTCAGCCATATCTGTATGTAGGGTGGCAGTACTTTATTTCACTTTCAGTTTTTCTTCGCCGATGTGTCTTACTTATTGTGTAATGACCCTGTCTAAACTCATGAGTTCATAAGGTCATTTCATATCCCCTTGCGGGGCCTTAGCCATAGTGCTGGCCTTGCTAATGACAAGAAAAGGTGACTATGGTGAGCCTGTATGATATCGTGTCGTCCATCGTCGTGGTGTGTTCGTTCTTTGCTTCACCTAGAATATTTTAAACTGTGTGCAAAACCTTGCAGCAAAACTATTTCGGGTCAAAATCGAGTAGTGTTGTACGCTGTGGCCTGAAGGGGCACTTTGTGGCAACCTTTTGGCCATATCTCCTGAACACTGTTCACGAAACGTATGGGTAGGTTATTGCGCAAGTCCCGCGTTTTGATGGTTTGATTCCTAGGGATTTCCCGAAATGATGTTTATTTTTATCGTTTGTCACTTACTGTATTTTTACAGGTTTATTTCTTAATTTCACCTGAGTCAGTCTGTAGTGGCAGAAACCCTGTATTCTTACACTAATGGTGATAGGCCTAGCTAGGATCACCAAATTTTTACTGTAATTGTATCTAACAAGACTACTTCGCAATTAATGCAGGTTCTTGAATTGATTTGATGCTTTTTCAAGGTCATGGAGGTCATATGTGAATAGCTAAAACACGGCACGTTTTGCGTCAACTTGACCTAGATTCTTCTAGTGGTGCAAAGGTGTCCACGAGGGACTAAAGTAGGAGAGAAATTTTGCTTTGATCGGATATAAAATATGGCATCCAGGGGGCAATGTCCTTGTACCATCGTTCTTAACGACAGGACAAATGTGAGCACAATGGCCCTGGCCATTTCACTTTCAATCATGGGGGTAAATTCTGAACAGGGGTTGTTTCTCCAGAACGAGTTCACTGTTGAAGCAGCCAAACAGCTTAGCACAAGAGATAATGCAGTTACATGAGTGTCCTTCTTAAGAAGCCCAACCAGCTTTTTCTGGACTGGCCATAAAATGTTCAGTGAAGGCCAAGAATGCATTTACAACACCTAAGCTATATCTTACAACCCCATTTGTATGGGTCAGTTTGATGAAGATAAAGCTAGGCAAAATATTTTGTGAAAAAGTAGGATTGTTTGTATGTGATACATTACATGAGATAATTATTAACCACCAGAATTGGGAAGGGCAGCGACTAACAGATTTCCTTTCCAAATGACAAGTATCATTTGTCTGTGCTTTGTACATGTTATTGGGTGAAGCCCGAGTCTGGATTATTGTTTAACTTTCACTTCATACAGTGACAACAACGGTCCAGGAGACAACATCCCCGGGGAGCTCTTCATTATGGGTGAGGCCGGCATGAGAAATTGCAAGAGGATCAATACAGCTCTTTCCACAGCAGAAGTGGATGATTGGCTGGGAAGCGATGGCCGCAAGTATATCGAACGTCAGTTAGAAGATGATGATCCACCTTTTGGNGTGGTTTGATTCCTAGGGATTTCCCGAAATGATGTTTATTTTTATCGTTTGTCACTTACTGTATTTTTACAGGTTTATTTCTTTAAATTTCACCTGATTCGGTCTGTAGTGGCAGAAACCCTGCATTCTTACACTAATGGTGATAGGCCTAGCTAGGATCACCAAATTTTTACTGTAATTGTATCTAACAAGCCTACTTCGCAATTAATGCAGGTTCTTGAATTGATTTGATGCTTTTTCAAGGTCATGGAGGTCATATGTGAATAGCTAAAACACGGCACGTTTTGCGACAACTTGACCTACCGTAGATTCTTCTAGTGGTGCAAAGGTGTCCATGAGGGACTAAAGTAGGAGAGAAATTTTGCTTTGATCGGATATAAAATATGGCATCAAGGGGGCAATGTCCTTGTACCATCGTTCTTAACGACAGGACAAATGTGAGCACAATGGCCCTGGCCATTTCACTTTCAATCATGGGGGTAAATTCTGAACAGCATGGATTCAGACCCGTGGTTGTTTCTCCAGAACGAGTTCACTGTTGAAGCAGCCGAACAGCTTAGCACAAGAGATAATGCAGTTACATGAGTGTCCTTCTTAAGAAGCCCAACCGGCTTTTTCTGGACTGGCCATAAAATGTTCAGTGAAGGCCAAGAATGCATTTACATCACCTAAGCTATATCTGACAACCCCATTTCTATGGGTGAGTTTGATGAAGATAAAGCTAGGCAAAATATTTCTTTTGTGAAAAAGTAGGATTGTTTGTATGTGATACATTACATGAGATAATTATTAAACACCAGAATTGGGAAGGGCAGCGACTAACAGATTTCCTTTCCAAATAACAAGTATCATTTGTCTGTGCTTTGTACATGTTATTGGGTGAAGCCCGAGTCTGGATTATTGTTTAACTTTCACTTCATACAGTGACAACAACGGTCCAGGAGACAACATCCCCGGGGAGCTCTTCATTATGGGTGAGGCCGGCATGCGAAATTGCAAGAGGATAAATACAGCTCTTTCCACAGCAGAAGTGGATGATTGGCTGGGAAGCGATGGCCGCAAGTATATCGAACGTCAGTTAGAAGATGATGATCCACCTTTTGGAGGTGGAAGAGGAGGTCGGGGTGGAGGAAGAGGTCGCGGTGACCGTGGCAGAGGTCGTGGTGACCGTGGAGGTCGTGGCGGAGGTCGCGGTAGTGACCGTGGTGGAGGTCGTGGTAGTGACCGTGGTGGAGGTCGTGGTAGTGACCGTGGCGGAGGTCGTGGCAGTGACCGAGGTGGTCGTGGCCGGGGACGCGGTGGTTATGATAGAGGTGACAAAGATGGAGGCGGCTCAGGAGGCTACAGTGATAACAAGAGTAACGATACAGGATATGGGGGCCTTGGTTCCGCAAGTAACAGAGGACGTGGCGCAGGTGGTAACTTTGGTCATGGTTCCAACAGTAGTGGAGGCCCTGGATCTGTAGGCCGTGGTTCCAGCGGTGGCCAAGGCCGTGGTTTCAGCAGTAATGAAGGCACTGGGGATTCTCGTCCTACCCGATCTGGCCGTGATTATAGTGGTAAAACTGCGAATTCCAGCAATGCTGGCAATCGTGGTGGCTATGGCAATGCCAGCCAGGGTAAAGGCGGTTATGGAAGTGGCGGATCCAGCAGTTATGGTGACTCAGGCGGTTATGCTGGTCAGGATTCCAGTAACTCGGGCTCCAGTTCGGCTGGTTATGGAAGTGGAACTTATGGCGCCAACACTGGTGCTAATACCGGTACAACTTATGCCTACGGATATGGAGATCCAAGCCCTTTTGCATCGGGGGTTCAAAGTTCAAGTTATGGTGGTGCTGGAGTCTATAACACTAGTACCACTACCATGCCCACAGCATATAACACCACAGCTGCCGCATATAGTACCACAGCCGCAGCGTATGCGGCATATGGTAACATGGCAGCAGCATTCGGCACCATGCCCATGGCATATAATGCCATGGCTGGGGCATATGGGACCACCCCTGCTGCATTTGGTAGCATGACTGGAACATATGGAAATCAGAGTGCTGGTAATCAGAGCACTGGAAATCAGGGCACTGGAAGTCAAGGCACTGGAAATCAAGGAGCTGGTACTGGTTACACTTCTTGAGGAAAAAGGTTTGTATGGTCTTTTTAGCTCACCTGAGTGAGTTTATACCTTGCTGGTTTGTCCGTCGTTGTCATCTGTCAAATTTTGGCCGTGATCATATATGACACTGGGAGGGGACTTAAAATTATCATTCGTTCCTTGATGGTACATATACATGTACACCATACATGTATACCTAGGTGAGCTCATGGTCCCTGAACCGTTTCATTCTAAAGATTCAATGTAACTATGACTTGTGCATGTGTGACTGATTGTTGAGAGGAGCAGGTGGGCTGGCTGTACTGGCAGCACTTCATTTCACAGTTACGAAGCACTGTGATATTGCAATGTGGAAGTCTTTCTTCCAGAAAGATGGTATGTGGGTTGAATGATATAGCTGAAACGAGCCAGATGCTACAGGTAGAAAGCTGAGCAGCCTGTACTAACATGTTCATGTATGCATGTCTGGTACCATGAACTAATACATGCCGATACCCCGGTATTTATACCAGTCGCGTCCTTTTACTTCGGCAGTATCTCCACTTCATTACAAACAATCAATTTCATTCTCCATGTAAGGGGACAGAGTGAACCAAATGATTCTACCAAAACCAGTACCTCTTTCTCTCATCCACCCTGCATTTATCTCATATGTGCTGAGCTGTTTGGCTGTGGTGCTAGCATTTCCCTCTCAGTCTTAGGATGTCCGTCTGGATGTCCATGAAGGTTAACATGGTCAAAGGAGCCACAGAATTCAGGGTTAAGTCCGTAAGTGAATGACATAAGCAGGATAAGTAAGCTCTGGTTTTGGGCTGCGTATTCAATGATATAATACTGTTGGCAGGTTGAACTCCCTTTCGGAATTCAGTTCAGTTGGCCGTTGGCTTTCACATGTACTAGCAAAGTACCCGTCGAATGACTGGTCATGAAAGTTTTTGTTGAAACGCGGGTGTTGTCCATAAAGCCGTGGAATGACGTCATAGGTGAATTGGCTGGCGTAGAAGCACGGCGTCAACACTCCCGGCCTGTGATCATGGTGATGACGTCAAAACGTCGTCTTCANCATGTTCATGTATGCATGTCTGGTACCATGAACTAATACATGCCGATACCCCGGTATTTATACCAGTCGCGTCCTTTTACTTTGGCAGTATCTCCACTTCATTACAAACAATCAATTTCATTCTCCATGTAAGGGGACAGAGTGAACCAAATGACTCTACCAAAACCAGTACCTCTTTCTCTCATCCACCCTGCATTTATCTCATATGTGCTGAGCTGTTTGGCTGTGGTGCTAGCGTTTCCCTCTCAGTCTTAGGATGTCCGTCTGGATGTCCATGAAGGTTAACGTGGTCAAAGGAGCCACAGGATTAAATCCGTAAGTGAATGACATAAGCAGGATAAGTAAGCTCTGGTTTTGGGCTGCGTATTCAATGATATAATACTGTTGGCAGGTTGAACTCCCTTTCGGAATTCAGTTCAGTTGGCCGTTGGCTTTCTCATGTATTGTGTACTCCATGTTGAAATTCATTCCTGAATGGCATGCTAACAACTTTGTCTTCCATTTCAGGCAGTACATGAACAGGAGAGGTGGTTTCAATAGACCATTGGATTTCATTGCCTAATATTTTAACAACTGCAGCTGTGAAAAGTCAAATTTTTAAGACTGTTGTGTGTTCAGTGGTCTGTGGACTTGTAGTTTTGACACTGGAGAAAAAACATTGACCCTGACAGAACAAAAGAAAGATAGATATTCAAGGATGGAATGAACTGTTTGCAGTGATATTGAACTGGGCGGGGGCTAATATTTCTTCAGTTCAGGACAGTGTGTTCCTGGCTGGATCCATATATATGTGACCAGTGTTTGTGGCCAGGTACACATCTGTTGTGGAACAGAAATCAGTCATGTGTTAATGCAAGATAAAGCTCAGTCAGCCCTCGAGATCGTATCATGCAATGGATGGAAGTAGGTACATGTAAATAGAAACTTGAAGGATTACACTGCTCGTTAGGAACAAAATGTACTCATGGTCAATGTTCAGTAGTGAAGCCAGCTTTCTTGGTGCTTGTCAACTTCCACAATTAGTTATGTGAACGACTCGTATGCTCATATCAAGAAGGCTGGTCTCTTTGTCTACATTGATCAGTGCAGTTGGAGTTGGATTGATGTTGATTGACACAGCCAGTGACATGAAATTAGTTTGGTTTGAGTTTCATTTTCGTCAAGAACTTGTCAGTTCACTTTCCGGTAAATAATACGATTCATGTATCGGTACGTTTCATTGTATGTCGAAATAAAACTTGTAAAACTGTAACACAGGCTTCTTCATTCATGCTCGTGTCGTGAACAGCAGCTGCCACGACACAGGATTTCGCTCTCAGCAGATAAAAAGATAACCTTGTGGTACAATCCAGTGAAGGGATTCAAGTTTATAGGAGCTGTCGGCGAGTTGACCAAAAGGTGTCACTACGACCCAATTCAATGCATATAGCGGACCCATTCATCCCTGATTGAGCATCATTCAAGAGAAGTTTCTTTTGTATTGGTCTGCTAGAACTGTGCTGCCATCTTTTGGCAATACGCAAGGCTGACTATTGAGCCACCTATCAGAATTGTCTGTGATCTAGAAACATGGTAAAGGGATGCATTAGAGTCCTGTTACAAAAGCAAAGTAAAAGAATTACGAGTAATTTTACTGGTACATCTGCAGTTCCCGAACACATGATGTCCCTGCACAGGAATCCATTGGTGTATCTCATACAATTCGCATCAAACATTCAAAGTACCTACAACGTAAACCTACTCATGGAGTCCCGGCGGTGTAGGTCAGTTGGTACGCAGTGCCGACCACAACCAATGGACTAATTATCATTTGTATAGAATGGACGAAAATCCTTGGCCAGAAAAAGGGGCTAAAGAAGTGGTTTTGTTCCAGAAAAGTACAAGTGTATGTACTTATAATTGGACGAAACAGACGGGCAGAAAAAACCTTAAAACAAGCGATTTTCGTTCATAAGCGCATGTGCTTAAATACGCATAAATAAGATAAGTGTATTACTGCAGCCCCCCTCGTGTGAATGATTGGCTGTCAAAGCCTACCCTGTTGTGAACCCACGAAATGTACAGGGCTCGTTCAGATTGTACAGCCGGCATAGGAAGGTGCTATACCTGTAAGTAGGCATATAGGCAAGGACTCCCAATATCTGAATTTCTTCACCCATTCTGCCACATACTAAAGCAGAAAGCAATCCAGCAGAGAATTTGATTCTCAATCTCATATCACAAGATATTTGCAAAGATTTTAAGTTTAACATACATGAACCGGTGTAACATTTTTCAGTGAGGCCCGTGTACCAGTGTTACAATACAATAGATTGACGGAATAAGCGGCGACTTGACAATGCACGACACATAGAGAAACAGCGAGTCCGTTTCCCAGTGTGTTCCGAACAAGGGGAATCACACAGAAAAACAGCCACACTGAAAAACATTACACCGGGACCTGAATTAGGCTACCGGTAGTAAAACTGTGGGCAATACATGAACAAAGGAAAAACAATGAATGCAAGCCAGGCTGGCAAGGAACTTGTGTTCAATTTTATTAGCAACGCATTCGAATACATAACAAAGCAAAAGGATGACCAGTGTGATTAATACTGTCTGAACTCTTGTGGGTTTGACAAATATGTACATCCGTGAACTCTTGGGCGACCAGCACCTCAAAGGAAATGGGAAGATGGGAGATGTATTCTGTGGTTACTCAAGGCTCAGCCTCCTGAATCTCCTGTATCATCAGCGACATCTCATGAGTGGACAAGGTCTGCATTGCTGCGAGTAGCTCTTGACAACTGGAAAGAAGGAGGCGGTTCTGTTAACGTACATGTAGAGGTTCTACTGTACCGGTACATGAATTGGCCACCACTCGGTGCTCACTTGATCTCCACTTGACCTGTATTGTAAGCACATGACGTCTCACACAAATACACAACAATGTTCTCACCTTTCCATTCTTTTAGTCTCCTCCTGTGAGGTTTTTTCCAGTTTATTCACAGCGCCTGCCAGAGACTTCACATCCTGCTGTTTCGGCCTAATCATCGCATTCAACTCAGACAAAAGTTTCTCGCTCTCTTCCAAAGTCTGCAGTAAGGCATCTACAAGAAGAAGACACGAGAATATACGCAACAGAATTTAACTCAACAGGAAAAAAACATTTCCAAAGAACTTACTTTCATATTCCTCCTGATTTTCTGGCACATGGACTCCCCATACAGGTATCTGATGTCGAGTTGTATCTAAGGCCTCGGCAAGTGTGCTGTGTTGGCTGGCAAGCTTACTGATACTGTTGACGACAGGTCCTAGGCCTTGTTTCTGAAATGGACAATGGATGTTTGCAATCAGTTTTGCCAGAAAGGAGTGCCATGCAAGATCTCTCTGGTGACACACGGAAGACAGAGGCAAAAACAAGAAAACTCTAACATGGCATATGGCTTAAGAAACCATAATCACAAGTTCAGTCTCTGAAACAGAAGATCTATAAACAAACACTACATGGTATCAAACCCACCTGCAGCTCAATTGCCTCATCCAAACGATTCAAATGTTTGACCTTCTCAATCTGTTGATCAAGGTCAAACACCTGCTGTCGAATCTGTTCATTTTCCTCCCAAAGTTTCGATGTGTACGCCATGAAATGTTTCTCCTGTGCTCTGAGCCTTTTATCAGACAAGGCATCGAGGTACAACCACTGGATATTTCTTGAGTGAAGCACATCGAGGTCATTTTGGTTGACATCACTAGTCCCTTTCTGTAAAATAAACATTGTAACTTTATAATCTGTTTCAATACGAATGAATTATTGAGAACACGACAGTAAAACCCTACCTTCATTAGTTTGACTTTTACATCTCTTGTCATAGAGACGGAACCAATACTCTCGATGGATGAATTCACCTCCATTGTCTTCGATCGCTTACGTGCTTGTGACTTGTGGAGGATCTTCGCTGAAGATAGGATTTACAAGAAAATGATGAAGTTTAAAGGCGCTCTTCCATGGGGGTTGCTTAAGCTAACACCAACGACAACCGACAGCCTGTAATTTTCTACAGCTAAGTTGTCCATAGTGGCATGAGAAAATTTCCACATTGAGCAGCAGTTTCTCAGCTATACATTGGAACAAGATCCTTGGCTCCTCGTCCTCCCACAGCAGGGGTTTTTACCTCGCTCCAGTTCATCCACTCACACAAACAAGTAGTGTGCGAGTGTATTGAAGGAAAGAGACCAAACCCCTGCTGTGGGAGGATGTTGGCTCCTTCACAAGTCTTACCTGGTCTTGGACAGGCAACTGGAGCTGCAAACGTACTATCATCCCCACTGCTAACATTTGAGATTGACGATATCGCAGATATGTCAAAAGGATATTGGTTTGGCTTGCCCCCAACAGAACTGCAGGTTGAGAGACCGCTGTCATTGACGGACACCTCCCTTACTTTCAAGGATTGCAAAGCACCCTGTTTTCTCGACTGGTTCATATCACCGTGACTGGTTTGGCTTGTGGACATGGTGTTCCTTAGAATACTCTGTAAGTGAATGACCACGACGTATTACTTCATACCAGACTTGTAGTTACAGATTCATGCATTCCTATCTGAATAAACCCATAACCCAAGGCTAACTTTCATTCTCACCAACTCACCTCATCCTTTTTAGCTTTGCTCTTTGCTTGCTGCATGTACTTGGACTGCACAACCTTATAAACTGAAAATAAACCATGGGTTGTGTAGACTGTGCGAGAACAGGTTAAAGGCTGCCAATGTTGTCACTAAATCTGGCTATCAAAGAAGTCACACTGTGGACACTGTCTTACCAACTTTCTTCTTCTTTTTGATTGTCTGTTGGTGACTAGGAGGGGAAACTCTGCAATATGAGATGAAATGATTGAATCTACATCATCAATCCAGGCTTACATTACAAGCATAAACATTTCGCGGAGCTGAATGTCAATCTATATAATCTATACCTTAGCATCTGCATTTATTTCTTTGGCACCACATTAATTATGGCTACTCCACTAGAGGAGCCCAAAGTTACAAGTCAACTTGCCAAGTTTCTCCACCTATGTTATGTATTGAAACTTACAATGTGCTTTGAGTACTTGGAGGATTAACCAGAGTTGATCCTGCTTCACTGACACTCGCCACTGCATCGCCATCACTCGCCTCCGAGTCTTGAACATCCAGTATGTTACTTTTCATGAAATTCGCCTGATGCGCACGATCGGGAACTTCACAGATTGGACTGATGACACTATCCTGGTAATCCACAGAGACATTCCTTGCTCCACTGTTGGGATCCTTAGGGCTGCCTTGAATGATGTCAAGAGCGGATTAAAATGAGACATCAAAATGCTGTAAAACATAAGGGCCTTTCATCATCTGCTCCTCAACAGAAAAGTATTCAGAAAGTTTTCAAGTGTCCAGGTTCCAGTAGGTTTGGTTTGAATCTCCTGAATGCTGAAAGATGCTGTTACCACCAGACCAAGTTCACTCTTTGACCTACCTGCAACAGTGTTCTGTGGAATAACCTGAGGTTTCTTGTGTAGTGGTGTCTTCGGTTGACTGACGTCGGTATAGTCTGTTTCACGGGTAACAGAAATCCTTGGGACTTGGTCAACGGACACTTGACGACTAAGTTCAGTATTACCAGTATTTCTAAAGTAACAGGAAATGTTTTGAGTGCTTATTGTGATTAATTCACATTGGTGAAAGTAGCTCATGAACAGGGTGAAGACAGCTTAAGTATTGAACGTATTGTCAAGGTTCTATTCATAACTTTTATTAATTACCTTAAATTTCCTTCAACAGCATTAGGAGTGTGGCAGATAACCTTGACTGGTGAATGCCCATAACCAATCTGGATATCAACTTCTGCAGTATCTGGACTCTTTGTCTGACGTGAGGCATTTACAACTAAGACATCTGGAGGAGTGCTGTGCTTTATCAAGCTGGTCCGCAGCTGCAACTATAAAGAAAGAAGTACATGTAATGAACTCATGCATGTTTGATAAAATACAGAAGCATGTTATTCAAGCTGAGGTCTAAATATCTATATTATAAAGGAGAAGAGTCTGAACTTACAGCAGGATTAAATGATATCTCATGGTCCGAATCAGAGAGTTCTAAATCCCGTGCAGGTTTGCTCATCCTGGGAGACATAATCTGGGAGACTTTTGGAGCAGTCCTGGAAACAACAAAAATAGTGCCAATGGCACTGTGCCCGCTTGGCTTGACAGCATAGTTGTACGAATCATCAGCAATCTCACTTAAGCCATATCGTAAGTACAAACATGCCAAATTGCCATATAAAAGTATCATTGGGTAACAAGTTGATGAAGATCCGTTTTTAGTTTTGGCCCCTAGTGGCAAAGTCAAGAACCAGATTTCGCCAAAATTTTGTGTGTGAGTTGCTATAGCCTAGAGGTAGATATGTGCAAAGTTTCAAAGGAATAGCTGAAACCATTACAAGAAGTGCCAATTTCGTAACTTCAGACAAACTTTGACCTCTGTGACCTTGAAAATTAGGTCAAATTAAAAACTGGGGTATAGTGTTATGTATCCTCATTAGATATACCCATGATAAAAATTTGATGAAGATCCGTCTCGTAGTTAGGGAGAAATGGCACTTTAGGTGATTTTGGTTTTGGCCCCCTGGTGGCAATGTCAAGAACCAGATTTCACCGAAATGCTATCTGTAAGTTGCTATAACCTTGAGGTACATGTGTACAAAGTTTCAACACAATAACTCAAACCATTATCAAAATATAGCCCTTTGTAATTTTTCACAAAACGCCCCCTGGAGGCCAAAATAGGAATCCAACCGTGCTCAAAATCGAACTCGACCTAGATCTTAGGCCCATATATACACCCACCAAAGGCGAAAAAGATTCGTCAAAAAATAAACGTGCTAGAGCGCTAACAAACCAAAGTTTACGGATGCACAAAACGCCCCCTGGAGGCCAAAATAGGAATCCAACCGTGCTCAAAATCGAACTCGACCTAGATCTTAGGCCCATATATACACCCACCAAAGGCCAAAAAGATTCGTCAAAAAATAAAGGCGCTAGAGCGCTAACAAACCAAAGTTTACGGACGGACGTACGTACGTACGTACGTACGTACGTACGTACGGACTGACGCACGACAGACCACCACTCAATGACCCCAACCACAGCATAAGCCCTGCTGGGCCTTGCGGCCAAGCGGGCTAAAAACTGGTCAGGTTGCATAACGACTGAGCTGAACACCAGGACATTTATTCTTCAAATTACTGAAAAGACTTGTTGCATGTTTGTTTCTCACCAGCCAATCACCCCATCTCCACCATACTCCAACACCATACAATCTCATATTTCCAAAACCATCAGATTAAAGTACATGTATATCACTGTCTTACTTTCTTGGTGTGGATGCTGGATCGACAGGCTGTGTTATCTTTTTCTTGAACATCCTTTCCTTAGGTGATATTTCTTGCTCATCTCTCACTATGGATCTTTTATCTGAAATCCCAAAGTGATTGTTTTTTCAGATGAAAGATTCTTTATTTACACACATGGAATCGCTTGAGTAAGCTTCTGTCGTGATGCTTCATTGTGAAATGATCAAATGTTGCTTGACCTGTTCTGCCCCAACTCTCTCCTCTCTCTGCATCGCCATCAATTCCTCATCCTTGTAATAATGCGGTAGCAATGGGAATGCCTACTGACTAGGCTAGGTACTTGATTTAGGGATAGGCAAATTAGCCTACCTTCTCCTGTACCACCACCACTAGCATTTCTAGAATGGACCGAAGTTCTCATGGTATGTGAAGTGAGATTGTCCTTTGCCGATTGAGCCAGCAGTTTTCCTTGGGCCAGTGGCCTCCTGGAAGTACACCGATGACATTAGCATGATTAGTAGATTATAAATAAAACTTACTTTTGTTCCGAGGTTTGACACACGGGCCCCTAGGCAGGCCTACCTACCTAGGTCTAGGCCTAATAGCTATGCGTGGCCTACCCCTAGGCAGGGTAGGCCTAACATGCTGGCTAGGCATGCATGATTCAGGCCTAGGCCTAGGCCTACCCCCTAATATAGCAGTGTTCTCCACGGGTTTTGGTCTAAGACTAAGAGGGGCAGCATTGGGCGCGGGGGTGCTCTGAGATGCGTTTTCTGTGCATCTGAGATGCATAATCGAGCGATCTAAATCATAAATATTACCGGTAGGCAGGGCCACCGAATTATTAAGTGGGGTGGGTCATTTTTAATCGGGGCGGATTTTACCGTTGGTATTTTTAAGAGGGGCAGGCCTAGCTAGGCTAGGCCTAGCCTAGGTAGGCCTACGCCTAGGCCTAGGCCCTAGCTAGGCCTAGGCCTACCTACAATCATGACAATCAGGCAAATCAAAATCATAGCCACAACTAGCCTAGGCCTAGGCCTAGTAGGTAGGGAGGGCCTAGTAGTGTCGTGTCGTGACTGCCATGATGACTGACAGTGTCACTGCAGACAACATGGCATGGCATGCACGTGTAGCCTAGGCCTACTGTCCGACAATAGATACACGATGACAGTTTGTCATCCGACAAAAGAGTGACACCTTAAATTAAAACGACAGATTTTCTACCGTAGTATTGGGCACAAATGAATATAAACCAACGACGAATATTTCAATTCTACAGCCCACTTCCTTTCCAAATCACTCTTTTAATGGAAATCGGTTCACCTTTTGTCCTTTAATCCGACATTTTGTCGCGGAGCTGGCTTGTAGAGTTCTCGTTTTGACGCCATGCTGGTCAGAATTTCCCGCCACGTGAGTCTTGAGCAATGCGACTCACTGCTGATATGCAGCGAAGCCACAGCTTGTGGGGCGTAATCTTCTGAGCAGCGCGAGACTAGGCCTTTAGTGCTCGCTGTACACATGTACATCTGTACCACATTTATTTACGTATTTGGTACGTCTCATTCAAATTCATCGATTTTTGACACGCACTTGGCCTAATTGATGTTAACTGTTTATTCATGTTTACCAATCAATAAATCACATAGCGCATGTGTTTTAGTCAATGTTAATAACGGCGTAGGCCCTTCGCTTCGGCCTTTTTTCATTTTCATGATTTTGGAAGTTGAGTTGACCATGCATGCTGGTTCCTGGTGGTTGATGCACACACACATAGGCCTAGGCCTACGACATAGGCCTAGGCCTACGACATAGGCCTACATGACATAGGCCTAATGCACATGGATGATGGATGACATAGGCCACGGTGGCTTTACACCATACCCTCTTACCTACTACTATGATACACACGGCACACACCCACACACAGGGCAGAGGCTAAAGTTTAGAATCCCTGATCGGAAGTGACGTTACTTCGTGGCACACAATGGAAATCCTATTGTAGGCCTACAATGCGGCTTATTCCGTCAGTTGATGACGATGACCTTTTTTTGGGCACTGATCGGGGATTCTCGTTCCGAGGAATTATACTGTATATAATTCCTCCAAGCCTGTACAAACCTACCTGGCAATGACATGCAACACCTTTGACACAACATACCATATTAGCAATACCACTCCATGTGAAGCCTTTGTCATGTTCTCTTTTGTTTTTCATTTGCAGGTCCTTCTTTAGTCGTCTGTATCCAGAAAGCACTTCAACATGTCGTGCCCTGATGGAGGGGAGCACTCGTTGGAGGAGGAAGATTCCGATGGGACCAGCATGCTGATATGTACCAAGTGTGGTGCAATTCAGGAGCACTCCACATTCGCACCGAAGAACGTGGACGGTACAAAATACGCATCAGAAACTTCTGGTCAGTTGGCGTACATCTGTCGTCAACTTCATACAAACACTGAAGGATATAAGAAAGAGCCGAAGGGATACAAGAGTGGTGTATCTGTCCTAAATATCATTGGACAAAATTTGAAGTTGAATGATTCGATCCTTAATGATGCAACAAACTTGTTCAGAGAAATTTTCTATAATAAACAATACATCTACACACATATTGTGACCAAGAGGATAGTTGCTGCCTGTTGCATCTATGTGAAGTGTCGCGAAAACCGTATTCCAGTGACAATGAAACAAATATCAGAGATGATTCAGGAGCCAGTAGAAAAGTTTGGTAACCATTTCAATGGACTTGTCAGGCATTTATCTCTTGAACTTCCAACATTTGAGTTTGAGCAGTTCATTCGATCTTTCTGTGCAAAAGCACAGTTGAGCGAAAGTATTACCAAACGTGTTGTGGATATGGTACCACTTCTTGACCTGACAGGCAATTTAACAGGGTTTCACTTCGATCATTTAGTGACAGCGATGGCATTCTTGGCTTGGCAGTCAGAAGATGTTAAAAATAGGTCCAAGGCTTCTTTGAAGTCCACTAAATTTGTTGCACTGTCTGTGCTGAGAAAGTATTCTGGTCGAGCGGTGTCAAGACACATCAAGAGCTTGTATGAAAACTTCATGAAACTTGCCTGTGAGTTGCCCTGGCTGACAGGCACAGATGTCTCAAAATCTACTGCTCTATTGCATCTTGATGATATTGTGAAGTATAGAAGAACGTTATTCTCAAAGCACCTAGTAAGATGTGAACTAGATGATGAAGAACCAAGATTGCCATCGTCTGAAGATGAGGGCCAAGTTTGTGAGGCGCAGGCTGAGAGTGAGGCAGTACGAACCGAACCTGATGAAAATGAGGGCAGAAATCATGAAGACTGTAAGCCTGGGAATGATAGTGAGACAGTATCAACCGATGTTATGTCAGAATTGACTGCAGGAAACAGCCAGGCATGCCAGATGATTTTCTCATGTCTTGAAGAACAGGTTAAGGCAGAAGTTGACGACCTGAATTGGGTGTTTGGGAAGGTAAATGCTAAGAGTGAAGGAGTATGCGAAGTTACAGATAATGATCATCCTGGCAGGGAACATGGAAGTGATAATCAGGGGAACCATTCTGTTCATTCCTCTCCTACTGAGGAGGCTAGTGTTTGCCAACAGGTGGTTCAACAACCATGTCAGCCTTCAGGGGATTCTAATCAATTGGGATGTATCCCAGTTCCTAATGACAGTGGGTTAAAATGTGTTTTGAATTCTGGAAATTCGACTACAAGCTACACAGCTGGTTGTTCAAATGGAAGTGTGGAGTTGAAAAGTTGTGTGTTTGTGGCCACAGTAGACCAAAGTCAATGCGACTCACTTCTTCGTTGGGTGGATGATGCAAGTCAACATCAGACAATTAAAGAAGAAACTGATGTAGCGTCTGGTGAAATTGACGAAGCTACATGTAATCAAATGAGTGAGACTTCTGATACTGGTAGTGACAGTGATGTTGAGGCGGAGATGAAGAGGAAGAAAGATCGTGATTATCTTGCCCGTCAAAAAATGAAACGAAAGTACACTAAGCGAATTGCAGCTCGGTCTTTTAAAAAGGCTCGTTTACGTGAGGCCGAAATGAAGTCTGAACCTTGTGAGGAAAACAATACTGACGTCCACTGTGACGTGTACGATACGGATGATAGTGATGTGGATGAGCATGTTATGTCTGATACAGAGGCTGAACAATATCTACGAACTCCACAAGAGATCAAGGTTTTGCAGTCACTGCGGGACCAAGGGAAGGTCCGTCTGGAGTTTGCTTAGCGCATTGGCTGTAGCTGCAAGAATAGAGTATGACTTGGACCTTCTTCACAAAGTGAGAGTTTCTAAGGGATTAGCCAATTCTTGTTGACTTGTTTTATGAGGCAGATTCACAAAGGAATGAATTGTTATCTTGCTTGTTGGCTTGTGCTATGAAAAGTATTGTGAATAAGTATTATGATTAGGACAACCTATGTCATGATGTGTATGATTCCATGTAAAAAACAGCCAAGGTTTGTCTTGAGTAGGCTGGAAAGATTACCGGTACCGGTATGTGAAGTTAGCCCCATCTGTCTTGATTTTGTTAATACATCAGTTGACATTGCACTAAATCATTTTCCTTCTTCGTTTTTTCACCTTTTGCTGAATGCCTGGGATGTCAGGAGAAATGATATGATTGAACACGTTGACATCAATGCAGACCCAAAATTGTTACCAGATGCCCAGGACCAGACTGCCATGAGTGTCAAAGTCTCGGGTCACAGTAATGGCTCCAGGGGCAGATCCAGGATTCCGGTAAAGGCGGGCACAGAAGGCTAGGGGGACCAACGAAGGCGCAAAGCCACATCAGGGGTCTGGGGGGTTGATCCCTCAGAAAATTTTAAAAACTAGAAGGCCTTTGGTGCAATTTCCCAGCATCTGAGGGACAAATTACAACGCAATTCTGTAGCACTTTCAAAAAGGGCAATTTTTCGAACGTTGGTCACCGAAAAATAGGGGGCATGGGCCAGGTTGCCCCTCCCCCCCGCGGATCCGCGCCTGGCCCCCAGTCCCATTTTTTACTGATACCCCAGCCGCAAGCTTTTTATAAGCTTTTCCAGTTCCTTCGGTTTCCGTCAGATGGCGACACTAAATCGTCAGTGAGGATGGCGGTAGACTGGTCCCCTGTCGTAGTTCTCGCTTCACTACTACGACAGGCATTTTGAACGCCAACTCGGCATGTGATTGGTCAGCCAAACGTCATCAACGGTCGCGCCATGAGTCATATCTATCTTTAGAGACTCCCCGCAACGTTGAAAGTCTTTATTGCTCATTTGCATACGTGTGTCAGAAAACAGGCAAACATGGCGGACGCGGCCTGTCGTAGTAGTGGAGGAACGGAGCGATACGACAGGGGACCAGTCTAGGATGGCGGAAGCGGCGGTGACGGAAATGAATCCTGTGACACTGTCAAAAGTAAAAAAAGTAATGGCGGCTGATCGGGCGAAGCGACAGCAGGAGTCGGTGAGTTATGCCATAAATTTCTGTCATTCTGGTTCAAAACTGATGTATTTTTGAGTTTCTCCCTAATCTTTGTTTGTATCCTTTCAGGCTGGACTCNAAGAGATGAGTTGAGGAAACTGTGGCTAGAGGGAGTGGAACATAAGACGGTGGTTACACTGCTCGATCAGATGTAAGTGTCAGCTGTACCGGTACTTGTCCACTGCAGGGGCGGATCCAGGATTTGGGAAAAGAGGGTGCCATTGAAATTTGCACCCGATTCCAGAATTTCACGGTCGATTTTACAGATTTGTCAGCCAAAAGGGGAGGCGTGCGGCCGGTGCCCCCCTCTGGACCCGCACTCGTCAGGGATATTCCATACATTGAATATTTTTGTCCATATTCTGTTTTTTGACATGAACGGCTGATTTCTTACAATTATTCCTCTCAGAGATCATCTGCGACAAGTACCTGACAAGTTGGAGAGTTACATGAGCAAGAAGCACTACCTCCATGCTACCAACCTGATTGTGGACGCAGTCTCCTCACTGGAGGGAGAACTAGCTGGTGTCGAGGCACTCAGAGACTTGGCACAGGAACTCAAGGTTAAAAAAGAGGTAATGTCTGATTTAGAGTGATTGCCTTATCTGAAGAGAATGACGAATGAGTGGCATGTATTCGATGGACAATTGACATCAATATTTTCCATATTTCTTGCAGCAACTACACGAGGTTCTCATTGACGAGCTTCATCGTCAGATCTACATCAAATCGACCAGTAATGTTGTCAAGGTATTCCAACGACAGGGGTCAACGAGGGTGGCTGGAAAACGTGGAATCAAGCAAACACGGAAGCCGACGAGTGGCGTTGAATCGCTGAAACTGGAACATAAAGCGAGTTCACGTAAGTTGAGAACTGTGTTAACGAGGTATTCATTTGAAGTTCGTGCCGGTTACAGTTTGAGTTGTGGGAGGAAACCATCACTCTCGTTATTAACTGCCAATCTATCTTTCAGCCATCTCCAGTCCTCCAATGTCACCTCCACCTGACCTTGACCTTTCATTCCCCAACGGCATTCACGAAGACCTGACGTCAGAACCTGAAAAGAACCAGCCATTGTTTCTGGCAATCTTGGTCGAATCTCTCAGCATTCTGAAGAAACTACCAGAGACCATCGAGGCCATGAAGAGTCGCATACAACCCGAGCTCCTGGCTATTATTCAACGAGCCTCACAGCAAGTGGCTGATAAGTAAGTGAGCTGAACTTGAATCAGCAGTGGCTGCTGAAAGGCCAGTCCTTGAGAATGGTTTCTTTGAGAATGTATGATATATATGTAGGCTCACTGTATCAGGATTCCATCTTTTATCATTTCAGTGCATATCAACAGGGGGAAACTGATGTCCTCTCTTCATTATTCCTACCAAAATACCTGATGGAGTTACTCAACCTGGTGTTCCAAGAGTTCAGATGCGTTGCCATGGCCCATAGAATGGTGCTCAATAACTTGACTCGAGTCCTTGTAAGTTTGGAGTTTGCACGCATTTATTAGCTTTATCTGTTTGTGTACAATGTAGGTTGTACATGTATGTATGTATCCAGATTTTTGCTTTTCATGGTTGTAGTTTGTGGTCCGCAGTTCACTACATATCAGCAATTCCTTAAATGCTGACACCTCCTGTTTGTACAGGGTATTTCAGATCTACATTTGGTATTCAGCTCAGTCTCTTCTGAAATCTAGTGTGGAAAAGTGCCAGCCTGAAGAAGACCCCGGTTGGGGTCGAAAATTTGCTTAAACCTTGGAATTCGACTTCCTGTATTATATCAGGAATAAGGGTTATTATTCTTGTTCTTCTCATCTTCAGCATTCTGATGACAACCCTGATATTGTCTTGTACGACATGATGGAAGTCTGGTCCAAAATACAGGCTGTGGTAAGTTGTAATCGACATCAGTCCAAAATACAGGCTGTGGTAAGTTGTAATCGACATCAGTCCAAAATACAGACTGTGGTAAGTTGTAATCGACATCAGTCCAAAATACAGGCTGTGGTAAGTTGTAATCGACATCAGTCCAAAATACAGGCTGTGGTAAGTTGTAACCGACATCAGTTGATGTGGATGGATGGAGAGATGGGGAGAATGTGAACTTGGAGCCAGCTACATTCTATGTGCAAACTCTGTCTATTCTTCTGTCAAATGTGCAGTGAAGTTTGACTTGAAGCTTCAGTCTTAACTTCACATCACGCCAGTACTTACTAGACCTTAATATTATAATCACCTTTTACAGCTTCAGTTGTTCCTTAGTGACTACCTGGACATCAGAAACTCAGCCTCCTCACAGCAGCAGGCACCGTCATCGTTTGATGTACCCAGTACGGATATTGCAACGTTCTTTGCCCGGAAAAGACCTGCAAAACCTAAGAAGGTAGGACTCTGTACTTCATATCGAGTGGCATCGCCAATCATTTCATCATGACATGATTGGTTGCTGTAACTCTACAAATTGAGGTATTCAGTGATGTACGGAACCTTGGAACTTGTACTGATAATCAAACAAAACACCGGTAATCGTTATGAGTGCCTCTATCAATTCCAGATGGCGCTCTTCAGATTTGAGGCGTCTTCCCATGCGATCAGTATGAACAGCTACCTACGGGAACAGAGACAAGAATTCTATGGTTCGGTAAGGAATATCTTGTCATATGCACTGTTTTTACAAGCCTAACGATTTTCACAAACCTCTCTTCAATCTGGTCCTCATCACCTTCCATTTTCCATCAAAACCTTCATCTAAACATAGCCTGCTTTCTCTTCAGGGAGAGATCCTGAATCGAGTGGATGACATATCAGAGATTGGGAAGCAGCTGTTTGTGTGTAAACCAGGAGCCAGTAATGTCACTGTCATCTATAACCCTCTACAAATATTCATCAGAGAAATCCAGACAGAAATTGGATCCTTGCATGGGTAAGAAGCTATTGTAGTTACTGTAAAGATTGATTCACTTCAGACTCTACCAGTGAGTGCCTACTTCCGCGGTATGATCAAATTTGCAGGACGCTATGTTCGACACTGAACCTCAGTGGATGATTTTGTCAACATCCAATCATGGGACCATGAATGGTCTCATGATAATTCTGCCCCGTCAAAATGCTGGCACTTGGTTGAATTATTTTTCGTTTTTCTACACGTAGGACTCCATCTCTCCAGATATTCATCACAGACTATGTCAAGAATATCTACCTGGGACAAGTCCATTATAATATCATCAACAGCATCAACTCGGCCACAAAGAGTAAGTAGACTGGTCAATCATTACATGCACGCCTCCTCAACATTCCAGAACAGAAGAATTCAATGATGAGTTCTCTAGAATTTCAATCTCTCACTCCTTGAGTGATGAATCTTTGCAATGATGCTTTTTGAGGATGAGCGGCGTATCGCTGCCTACTTCTTGTATTGAGTGTGTCGGCCCGTTCCCACAGCTACACGACACTTTCTCTTCCAACTTTTGACGTTTTTCTCTCCCAATGTGTCAACAGATCCCGACGCCAATGGTAAACATTAAGAATCATTCTGCATTGTCGTCTTGAAATCTTTGTCTCAATTCATTTATTTGTCGGTACGAATACCATCTTGGGTCGAAACAGACCTAGAATTCCACACGTCAATTCAAACTATCAACTGAGGTTCAGTCCTTGCGAGGTGCTGAACTTCGATGACCTTCACAATGCCATGATGGGTGTGTCGAATTCTAGTTCTGGTTTCCCCACAGGTGGTGTTCTGTACTCAACAGAGAATGTGTTCATTTCTTTCTCACCCAGAGAATGTGCATTGTTTAAAGAACCGCATGTACTCAGATATTTCTTTGTGATGTCATCGCCATGCTTTATTTTTCCCAGGTTTTTCCTCACTTCTGAATTTGAAGTTTGAGTCTTGTTCATTTTCTCTGAGAAAAATGTCTCCCTTAAACCTTCACGTCGGTCCAGGTCCACACAACTTGACCAACGCTCATCACACTCAGCCCGAGGTTTCGTAATCTCCTGAATGTTCAAGAAGTGAGGTTGGACCGTCCATGTTTCATGTGCTTTTTTCACACATCATACTAGGCTCAGCAGAAAAAGGAGGTCACATCAGAACATACTGATAAAAGCTTGTGTTTTCGATAGTTGATATTTCTTGTTGTAACATTACAGATTATTTCATTCAAATTCCAAGCATGTCCACTTAATCCTTTGTTCTTATGTCATCTTTTTTCAATCCAAAAAGTTTCAATTCATCATTTTTTTCCCTGTCTATGGTAGTTGTATTTTGTTCGCATCGTATGGCTCGTCATGTAGGCCTATGTATCTTGACTACAATGTGGATGACAAAATGATCCCCAGTAGCAGACTCGTCATCCTACTTGTATCATGAAATGGTGGCGGTGCCTGATATGAATGACAAGGATCTTTCCCAGTGAATGCTTTTCCTTGAATTCCCACGAATGACAAATATTCATCATCCTTCCAAAACATAGCATTGCAGCTGTTTCTATCCGGTCCGAGGCATTTTCACTTAGAAAACTACACCATGTGATGTCAAACACTGGACGACTCTACTGAAGCTTATCTGTCCCAATATTTCAGAATGCTGCCCTCTGAATGACTGGTTGTGGTGGTCCTATCCGTGGCTTTAATCCTTCCGTGTGCTGAGCTAAAACTCTGGCTTGGCCCCGTCCCACTAATCCAGTCAGTCGCTGCATGTCATCATGATCTTCCCTTGGCTGATAATGTTGTTGCCATTGTGACTGTCTGTTCCTGTAGTTGAGTTCGGTTCCACACTTCACTCCTGTTGAGCTGAGATTAATATCACTGACATCTGCCAGATAGCACAGTTACAGTAGGCAACTCGTATGACATAGTTCAAGTTGACTCTCCAAGACCAAATCAAACGTGTCACTTCCAGCGCTAAAATCTAACCCCTTGGTCTTTCACACCATCTTGAATACTTTTGAACAGATCTTCTGTTGCAAAATGTTTAAAGGTCGAATGAAAAACAACAGGGAAGCCTCTGACAGATTTGTTTGGGGTGGAGGTGATTCAGCTAAGCTGCCTTCGTCCTGAAGATCCATATCCTCTTTTCTTTGACTTATTGTCTCACTGCTTCAGGTTTCGATGCCTTCAAAGCCATCATAGATCAGAGGACTCAGAAGGAGTTGGCTGTTTCTCGACCACTGCTACAGGTGAGGTCGCATTGACATTAACAGTTCATTCTACTCTTCGATCATGGATTCTCTACACGTGAATCCTCTATCATAATCTCCGTAGATCCATGATCTATATTGAGAACTGGGAATGACCATCCTGAGGTAATTGATTGATTGATTGATTGATTGATTGGTAATCAGTGTTTCTTTTGCTGGCTCATGCCGTGACAAAGGGAGTAAGCACTGTTTACCTCAGTATGAGAAACAACAGGAAGTGCCTTGATTTGTGCCAAAATATTTGGTCATAACCGTATCACAGAATTTCAGTCTTCGTCTTTCTGGTTATAGAGTACTGTAGTTGTCTGGAAGAACCTGAATGAACTACGAGAGCTGATGCAGGCACTGCCTCACTACTCGGATAACTTTGTCAACATGATCTGTAAAATATTACAAGAATACAAGGACACATGTATCAACGCTTATAGAGGGATTGTCCTGACTGACACAGATGATAAGAGGGTCATCAGTGCAACGTGGGCCAAGGATTTGGATATCAATCGCTTCTTGAGGTACATGTTCATTAGAGATGAGTGTTCTAGATGTACATGTTCTACCTGCAGATACATGTATACATGTACATGACCGTATAAGAAGAAATGTCTACTTCAGTCATGCACCATCACATATTTCAGTGGTTCTAGTGGCTTAAGCTTCTGCTTCTGCAGTTACTCGAGTCTTGAGGGGTTTTCATTGTCCACACTCCCTGGACACCAGTACTTGCACATCTAGCTTACCGGTAGTTCATTTACTCCCACCTCCTTGTAGGTCTTTACCAAACTGGCAGAACTTAAAAGAGGATAAGGAGAGTATAGATCAGCAACGTGCCAACATATCTGAGGAAGACATGCGAGCGTTGAACTCCAAGGAATCGGTGATTCTTAATGGAAACTTGGCATCGGCTGATTCCATACATCCCCATGACATCATCACTGATACTGCCCAGCTGAGATCGCTGGCAAATTTACAAGAGAGTTTTGTAAGTAGTCATAGATTAAAAGAGTTAAGTGAGGCGTCCATGTTACGAGGGAAACTTCTATCTCAGCATTGGGATGTGCTGACCTTTCTAATGTACTACTCCCAGTAAAGGATACCTACCACTAGGCCTCAAGTATTCAAGTCCATATCTCAAGATTCAAGCCCCGAAACTATCAGCTTTAGTATCATTATGTCATATCATGCATTCTCAACTATCTCTCTCACTCCTAGGAGTGGTTTTCAGCCAAGATCAAAACATTCGTCATGGATCTTCCAACCGCCAAAGATTCCTTACTGACCTTGACCCAGTCACCAGAGAAGACATTGACAGACATTCCCTCAGTCTCTGACGATGTGATCAAAAAGCTGAATGTGATTGCCCAGGATTTTGAAGACTTGGCAGAGATTTGTTTATTGGTGCTACATCTGGAAGCTCGTGTCCATTGTTTCTTTTACTTATTACCAGTGGCCAAACAGGTACGTCACGTGGCAAACCTTCTGACCAGTACGGGTGGGTCGTTTGCTGACAGTCTGTAGTTCGCCGCCTGACTTACATGTATCACAGAGTCTTTGCTGAGACACGTTTCCACTCACCATGTCTGTGATGTGCAGCCGAGACACCTGATTAAAAGCTTTCTGGAAACATTTGTGTTTCAGTCAGTATATTATGGTGCGACAGATGACATGGATGCAGACAAGGACATCATCAACTTGAACCGAGACCTGACCAACATCGACGAGGCTCTCGTACAGAGTATTTCTCCAAGAAAATGCAAGTAAGTTTGCAAGTGTCATCTTGTGTTGGGGATGAGCCTTGATGACCTAGTGGTTATCACGTCCGCTTAGAAAGTGGGAGGTGCCGGGTTCGAATCCCGGGAATGTGGTTCTTCACGTCCGTGGCATGGGACGGTAAGCCGTGGTGCCTTGTGTCTTTGCAAGGGCAAGTAAAAGACCCCATCCAAGTGAGGAACATGAGTAGCTTGAGAGGGCCTCTTCCATACTTACCAGGGCCAATAATGCAATGGCTTCAGCCCTGATGGAAAAATCAAATACAAAAACTGTGGTAATGAACATTAAGAAATTGACATTTCCCTCCAGGTATATCTTTGAAGGCCTCGGTCACCTGATAGCCACAATCCTCATCAACAGTACTCAGTATTTGAAGAGGATCAATGAAAACGGTATCAAGAAGATGTAAGTATGAAAAAATAGGTGGTGTGTCCCGTATCTCGTGTTACAAGCCATATTAAAAATACAGAATATAGAATGCACTACCGCAGTATTCCCTGACAAATCCAACCCTATGAATGTTACACAGCTCGGTGATTGACACAGCTCGGTTTTTCAGGACCAGGAACATTTTCGCGATCCAACAGAATCTAACCAGCATCACTGGATGTCGTGAACCTGATTTGGACCACGCTCGACAGTACTATGAACTCATGTACTTGAAATCAGATGTAAGTTTAGGATACATGTGTGATACATGTAGGCACACACATGTAGTGACACGCAGAAAGCCGTTGGTGAAAACTAGTAAAGGATTTATTGCCGAACACTTCGTGAAACGCACAAGTGTGTGGAGTCCTTCACAGAGTATGAATTGCATACAGTGTGAAGGCTCAAGGCAAACAAGATGTACACATACCAACCACATACATGTGATTGATACGTTGTAATTTCGTCTTTGTACATTATCACGAGACTGACCTGGTCATCACCCTGCCTTCTCCACTCCCTGCGAACTCAGTCTAACCTACAACCCCCTGTTTTCCAGGACATCTTGACATTTGTCATGGAACAAGGACCACAGTTCCAGGAACTAGAATACATCAACATATTCCAGCTTCAACAGAGAAGTCAGCCGATGAGCAACCCAAAAGATTTAGAACAACGGCTGCAGAAACTGAAGGAGATTCTTCACGAGAAACTTGTCTGAAATGCCGAACGTCCGGACTTTTGGCTCGGTGGAAGAACGCCTGCCGTGCACGCGGGAGAACCGGGTTCGATTCTATGATTCCTAATGCTTAGTCCTATATTTAATGCAACACTACGAATGTCGCACTATTTTGCACACAATCATAGAACTATTTCCTTTTGGTCGACCATTTCTCAAATGTTACGTATGAGCTAAATGTATGCGTAATTCCTTATGAGCAGTTCAGTTAGGGCTACAACGTATGTATGTACATGTAGTACATTGTGGATCATGCCTATGCATTTAAGTGCAATATGTCTGCTGTAAATACATTGTATGTTTGCTGTATCCTAATAAACAGTCATTCCTTGTACATGTACATTGTATATCAGTCTTTGCCTTAATGTAAGCTTTCAACCATGCGTTTTATCAGGATGGCCAGATATTGTAGTGGACATCCATTGAGCAATGTGAATTCACCTCGATTACATGTCCATGGTAATTAATCTCTAAGTAGAGATTGTGGTCTGATATCACAAAGTGACTTTAAAGCGAATCGAAAGCGAAAAAATTTGATTTAGATATAGAATTTGAAAGGGGACAAATTTTCAGGAAAAAATGTGAACAAACTAATCCAGAATGTCAACAAAGAAATTTTCGTGCATTTTGATTGGCTGAATTTTGTGTTTACAAACACCAGCCAAATGTAAACAAAATCCGCTATCGATTCGCTTTAAGCTATGGTCCCAAACTTCAATCGATGCATTTTCCATTTGGTTAAAGGCCGCATTAGGTTAAAGGAACATAGTCCCTTGTGTTGGAGAGTGGCACCCATGGCAAGCCGTTTGTTCATCTAATCAAATAAACCAGGTTTTAAAAAAAAACTGGTTTTTTGATTTTTTTAAAAAACAAATCTTGTTTTTTTACAGAATCTGGAAAAAACCCTTTTTTTTAAAAATAAACTTGGTTTTTAAAAAAAACAGGTTTTTTTCCCGATTTTGCAGAAAAGAAAGTAGGTTTTTAAAAAAAACTAGGTTTTTAAAAAAACCAAGATTATTTAAAAAAACCAAGTTCCTTTTTTAAAGTTTTTAAAAAAAGTATTTGAAAAAACCAAGTTTATTTTTTTAAAAACCTAGTTTTTAAAAAAACCTGCTTTATTTGATTAAATGAACAAACAGCTTGCAAAAAACACCTGGTTTTTTCCTTTTATTGAACAAATGGCGAGTTGTATCAAAATAAACCAACTTTATTCTAAAACAACTACCGGTAGGTTTCTTTTAAAAACCAAGTTTCTTTAAAAAAACAAGTTTATTTTTTTTAACTATTTTTTTAACTGTTTTTTTTAAAACCATGTTTTTAAAAAATAAACTTGTTTTTTTCCATTCAGGTAAAAAAACTAGGATTTTTTTAATAAATGAAGAGTTAGCTAAAAAAACAAAGTTTTTTAAAAAATAAACCAAGATTCTTCGCAATGGAGTGAATAAACCTATTTTTTTAATTAAAAAAACACGGTTTTTTAAAAACCTGGTTTATTTGATTAAATGGACAAACGGCTTGCCATAGGCGCCGGCTAGGCTGTCGAGAAAAAGTGGCAATACCATGCTCCTTTAAAGTCACTTCTGTAAGACATGTAAAGGCTGTTGACGATGACTCTCACACACACACACACACACTGTACGACGACAGGAGTCCACACCAGAAATCTACCAAAGAACTATGTAATAATATGAATAAATCTTTAATATGTTAAGTAATCAGTGTCCATAAATACAATTTCAGCAGATATAAATGTACATCTACTATGTACAAAATACAAAGAGAGTTCAGAGTTCTACATGTATGTACAATACAGTAGTTAACAAGCACAGGAGTTGGTCTACAATGGTATATGCACAGAGTACTCTGTCCTGGTACATGCCCAGCAGTAAATGCAATATGAACATCATGCACACATGACTGTAGATGAACCTTGTACGAGACCACTCTGTCAAAAATTACATGACACAATCGAACAAAATGACAGATATAATCTCAGATTCTGACGACAGGTCATTTGATGACCTTCAGGTAAAGGACAGTTCAACCTTTCCAAGTCGTCCATAAGTCCTCAAATATTGCACTAGAATGAACAATTCTCACACTTTTGCACATGATTTGGTCATTAATTTGCTTCCCCGAGGAAATGTAACAGCCAGCGTGAAATGACTAGCTCTGAGCAGGTGTCAAACTGGAGTAACAAACCCCCACGTGACTTGTGGCCTTGTGTAAACCCTCCCCTACAAGGGAAGTGACCGACGTCTTTGACGGCGTTGTCTTGATTGACTATTATCACAGTCTAGTCAGCATCCTATCCAGCACACTGGCATGAGAGTGAAAGAGAAGGCGACAGCAGGTCGTTGCCAGTTCATTCATCCATCAAATTCTGGAATGTCCTCAAATGAATATCCTTGGTATCCTTTATATGCATAGTAAGCAATGCGCACGTGGTAAGCTCCGGGAATAAACATGAGTAGACCAAGGATTAAAACGGGCCACGTTCGATCAGCATACTGAAAGAAATGAAAACAAGGGACTTGTATAAAGGGATCAGCTAATGTACACCTCGGGTGTGTGAGACGATACAGTGCTCCACTCAGATTACTGCTCCAAATGCAAGTCATCATTATCAGTACCGGGGCGAGTACATGTACATGTACCGGTACATATAAAGGATCCCCAGTCTGGAAATTTTATTTCTCGTCAAACTGACTGCCGGTATTCAACTTGAAGATCGATTCAACACAAGCAAATACTAACTGAAAGTGACATACATGTATTGATGACTTAAAAACATGCTGCGATATGAAGCAGACAAAGATATTGAAAAAGATGATCAAAATCACTTTCTATGTTCATGAATAAACTGACGCACAACCACTGGGAGAAAGAGAAATATTGAATACAAAACAGCAAATTCCAGCAGCCGGTTAGATACAAATTCAAAGAGACACGGGGATCTCACCTTGGCCTCCTTTGGAACGTAAAGAATACATGAACATTTCACAATTTACAGAGTATGATACAATTCAAGGGTCTAACTTATTCCATTGTGATACACACACTAGTATTAGTAACACTATTCCCATTGATACGGGAGTGTCGAGTGTATAGTTAACAGTCATACCCTATCTCGCAATGTACCGGTACTGGCTGAATAGGAAATCTGGAGAAAAATTTCCCAAGATTGACACAGCTCCTCGACAGTTACCTTGGCATCGAGGACTCCTGAGAGAAGGAGAGCTCCCAGTATGATGAGTAACGAACCAAGGGTGAACAGGACTGTGGCCAGCAGGATCGCTTTGTAGGGAACTTTGGGAGGTGGCCTCTGGAACTTGAAGCAGAGGATTGGTTAAAACAATTAGACAAGGAAAAGTTGTTAAAAGGCACAAGAGTCCACAAGTATTCCTCTTTCATGATTGTCCTTAGTTTCTCTGTACATTTCGCTGTCATACAAATGAGAGCTGATTATGCGGTTTCCATCTAGAGTATCACTGTGATCATATCATAACCTAGTCTACCTGTACCATGAGGAGACAGTCAACACTTGTCGTCCTACCTGTAGATCCACAAAGCCATCATCTGATGTCTTTGTCATCTTGTGGTACTTGGCCCCACTAGGGCTCACATAATTCCTCACCGGCATCTTTGGCATTGAACCCTTCGATATCAAAGCTGAAATAAAGAGGTAAGAACTCTTTCTAGCAATTAGGGTAATCAGTCCAATCAGAGCCTAAAGGCTGCTGTACATTTTGATCAACACTCACCTAATTCACAACCGGATGGCATAATTACAGTTCTGACCTCTCAAACCAAAGGTTGTGAGTTCACAATACTTAGATCATCCAGAATATAACATCAGCCTCATTTTGTTAAGATGTGATCTGGCATAATGCTCCATCATAGTTTGAATTTCGGGCAGACAACTCAGCAAAGAGTGAATGCACAACTTGTCCACATTGCAAATCAATAAGCAGCAGGTCTCAATATGTTATGGTTACACACATGTCAGACCGTGGTGATCGCTGCTGAGGATTAAATGAAACCAATCAATGGCAGGGGTCATCTCAGCGATCATTTGATAAATGAGATGCAGACAAGAGAAATGGATGACAAATTGATCAGATGTGTTTTTCACAATCAGTCAATGACAAAATAGGCCTATACATGTACTCCCTCATTCTCACACCCTACACCCTACACTATCATCACAAATTCCCAAACCCCGAGCATTATCACAAAGGTGATTTACTGACACGCCCCCTTTTATCAGTGAATGGTAACAGATGTTGGTCCTGTCCTGATCCTCAATGACTGAAGTGACACTATAGCAGCCTAATATTGTTTTGATAAACATCTGCTGCATTACGGTATTCCTTGGCATGTATATATTGCTGATAATGACTTGAATGTGAAACATGGTGACAGAAGGAGCGGGCCAGCCCGGGACCAACGATTAGTTTGTGATTAGTTCATGATGCTTTTGTGACTAGTTTACGATGAAAAATCATATCCGGTGGATCACCGTTCACGACGAGTTTGTGACTCGTTCATGACTGATTTCTGTTGACGACTAGTTTGCGACGAGTTTACGACGAGATCAAACACGTTTGATTTGGTTTGGTGGATCAGCTTCAACGTCACGTCATTTCTTTATGATCAGTTTGCAACTAGTTTACGATGAGTTTGCGATTCGTTGACGACTGCCATCGTGAACTAATCGCAAACTGATCGTAAACTCATCGTGAAGTCGGTGGATCACCCGCATTAGCCTACTTGGCAGAGTCGGGGTCAGTAGGCTGTGTGGTCCAAATTTACTATGTAGGGACTCCCAGGGTCGTATTCATGAAGCGATTCTATCGTTAGAACCGTCTTAGGCTGGTTCCAAGTAACGTGGTTGACATTACTTGGAACCGGCCTAGGCCTAAGTCGGTTCTAACAATAGAACCGAACCGCTTCATGAATACGACCCCCAGAGTCTAGCCTAACCTAACCTAACCTAACACTAATCTTAATGAAGTAATGCATCCATGCAGATGCCATGTCCATGCATGCCATCAGCTCAGCTCAGCTGATCAGTGACACAGTTGTAGGCCTACACATGTACAGTGCTGCAAGAGTGCATGATTGATTGATGGAGGATCCATCATTTTCATTCATGATTATCAATTTTCGACTCTAAATCCAGTGACCCAGGACTCAGAAATCAATTGATATTTTGCGTCAGATAGACGGGACGTATAAAATACTACCTATAAGTTATCAAAGCACAGCAGTTTTTTGCACAAATTAAGCAAAAACAAAGAATTTGTAAACGTGTTCTCACCCACTACTTCATGTACTTTGTTTACACTTGGATTTTTTTATTTAATTCGCTCAGAGTAGACTTGGGTTGACCGATTCCATCTTAGCCGTGACGTAGCCGAAGACATTCCATCATGCGCGCGCGGTCGGCGGGGAATCGCGATATTATGGGGAATTGCTGACAACTCTCTTGGCGCAATTGATGAAAATCAAATTCAGGCGTTTATGACAGAAGGGTAATCACTTCAAAATGCTATGGATGTGGGATGGGCGGTGGGTGTGGGAGACGACAGAGAGGCATTAACCAATGAACAACCATATTTTTTAAAGAGTTTCTCATACATTATATTTACAGAGAATAAATATACACACAATTCTACAAAATCTGAGTTTTAGAAAAAAACACTGTACAGTATTTTCCCAACATCTTAACTCAGTGATAATGAAAAACAATGAATTGCACAGAAGCCTGACATTCAACAATGACCCAAAAAGATGTTTCAATGACTGACCAATATTCACAGCCATCACTAACAGTGAACGGATCCAGGATTTCGGAAAAGAGGGGGCGCACTGTGCTAGAACCATTGAAATCTGCGGTGAATTTCAATGATTTGCTCCAAATTTCAGAATTTCATGGTCAATTTTACAGATTTCTTGGCCAAATGGGGGGGGGCGTGCGGCGGGTGCGCCCCCTGGATCCGCACCTGATCAGGTAGGCATGATAGGGCTCGACATGTCAATGTAAATGCACAGAGTGAATCACTCATGTTCTGGACAACAAACTGATTACATCTGGATTTATGTCCAAATGGCACCTTATCACAATCATATTCACAATCATTTTTCTGTTTCAAAATTACATCGAATCCAAATGCTTAGGTGTGTGTTTTCACCTTGTAGGCCTGATGTGTAGGACCAAGAATCACAGCTCATTACTTCCTAGACCTCTTACACATCAGAAATCTATCATTGACTCTCCATAAAGTGCAACTCGGCCTCAAAAAGCATTTAACACTTCAGCCTGTGATACTGGATAAATGTCAAAAACTTCATAAAATGACTAAAATGTAAGCTGTACGTGACTAGTCACACGAAGTGCATAGCACCAAAACTGAGCACTGGTCTAGACAAACACATGCTATCTCAGAGATTTGGACATCAAGTTCAGGAATTTGTGAGCTATCTCCACCCCAGCTGCCACGTAGGCCTAGCCATTGTATCATTCTGTTGGTTCACCCTCCTCATGCAGTAATAACTTCTCCTCCAGTTCCTTTGTCCGTGACGCCAACATTCGAGCGGCTATTTTCTGTTGGGCAAGAGCTTCAGATTTGTCGTTCAGCTGAAAGAATTCAAGGGGACAATTCACACAACACAGGAACTACAGTCAGCCGGTCAACACAATCTGGTACATGTAATATCAAAGCCTTCAGTGACTTCGGATGATGTGGAGAGGGGCATACAAGAATTTACTTCTGCATCTCAGAATACTACGTGCCCTCACCTTCTCCACTAAAACCTGGATTATTTCCTTTTCACTCTGACATGCCGAGATATCGTTGAGAAGTCGTTCACGGGAGGTACCATTATGGGAACTCAGCATCTCCTGGGCTTCATCATCCTGATTCTCGATGCCACTCTGACGACGTCGTGGAGGGGGCTCGTCTGAAAATACCAGCGGTTGTTTACAAGTCAGGGAAGGGAGAGCTGGATGTCAACTTGTTGGAGACATAGCGGCCATGCGATTGAGAAAAATCCATATATTTTTCAGAAAAGATGATGGCATGAATGAAATGCCCCAAATCCTATATACCGCTTGACCATTTCCTACAATTATTTGTTGTAGGCCCCTACACATGTAAGACAGGACAATATTCTTAGCATGATGGTCCACGACCCAACAGCACAATGTATTACAGTCACAAAATGAAACGAAATGACTGAGAGTTGCAGCAAAAGTCCAGAACTGAATAAGCAACCACACAAATGGACCAAGTGTACCAAATAAAGGCAGTAAAAAAAACTTTTTCAAAGTAAGCCTTTGAGTTTCAAGGTCTTACCACCAACAGACTCAAGTACATAGCCAGTGCAGGATGGCGTTTCAAGACATGCTGAAACTATGACAAGATCCCAAAATAAATGACAGGCCATCTCCAACTACTTATAGTGTAGGTTGCAAGCCACTGGTGCAGGTATTGCATGATGTATTAAAGGGATTTGGCACTTTTGTTCAGTCTTTGGATAAAGCATGTGCAAGCTTTCCAGACTAAGGTGGCCTTTTCTAAGCCTGAGAGAACTCACCATCATTCAACTGTTTGACGAGCCATTTCAAGGCACCAATGGCTTTCTTCTTCTTGTTTGTATGAGGTAGAGCCAAGTCTGCCATCCTCATTGTCATTGCCTTGTTTCTAAACAGCTGTTCCTCAAATGCCATTCTGTATGCATCCACTGTGCTGTATGCCTCCTCTCTTCTCTTTTTATGCAGCTCAATCTAAACAGAAAGTTGAACTTTGAAGGAATTTTGAGACCCCCCATTTGCAAGAGATGCGATGGCTGTCTTCCAAGAGATGAGGCCTTCAATCCAACATGATCAAGCCCCATTCTCTGAGATGGTCAACCGAGTAATCACTCCTACATGTATAATTTCCTAGCAGGGGACTCTGTGACCATGTCTTTTGAAATACAAGATTTTGCACCATATGTTGGCACCTACCTCCTCTCTCAGTTTGATATTCTCTTTCCTGAGATTAGCGGCGGCGTACGCACAGCCACACGGATCTGGATTGGTCCCGCGACAGTTACAGGCACCGAGGACAGCCAGCTGAAAGTGGAAAGGCAGTCTTATCAATGACAATCTATAACAGAATGAAGAAGAGAGCTGATAAGCTCTGCTGACAATGAGTGGTACAGGAGGAACCCACAGACCTCATGGAATCACAGTATAAGTCCGTACGTTTCAACATCTATACCTACCTCATTAGAAGAGAACTGGCTGTATGCATCATCACCTGCACTGCTCTGTCTGTTCTGTTCATATTTTAACCGTTCTTTGACGTCGAGCAGGGCAAGAAGTTCATCTCGTTCTCGGGCAAGAGCTGAAAAATAAAGGGAAGAAAACTGACACTGATGGTTTCACTCCTTGAGAATAAAACCCTTCACACTATGACTAAAACGTCAACTGTCTTCACTTACCCATCTTCTCCGCATACATCCTCCGAAGCTCTTCCGTTCTGTCTTCCAGTAACTGCACAAGGGAGACATTTTCCTGGCAGACACTAAGAAAAGAATCGGACCAATCAGTGACAAGGAAAGATGCTAAGAAAAGAATTGGACCAATCAGTGACAAGGAAAGATGCTGAGGAAAGACCTGGACCAATCAGTAACAAGGACGGATGTTCATGAAAAATAGGACCAATCCCTCCACCGAAGGTGAGCATCATTTCTCATTGCAAAAGTGCTTAATATAAATATCCACTTGAAAAACTGGGAATGGTGTGAGGGATATAAAAGCAACAGCATCCATTCTATATGCCTGTATCGGTATGACCTACACCTGATAGGATGACGTGAGACGACAAGCAGCAAACAATATGAAGAATAACACAGCGATTCGTCAGTTGACCAAGCAAAGAGACAAGAACAGGGGATAAAATGCTAATATACATATACAGGGTGTCCCAAAAAATGAGCCCATGAATAATGATCATTCTTTAGTAGTTCACAAGTCGGCGACAATTCTTCTGGACCAGTGTTCAGGATATTTCATAGACAACGCTTGAAGAAGAACTGCAACCGCCTCGAATGACCATTTTCATGGCCACCCTGTATCAGACTATCTACACAGCAAGCATGCTAAGAAAGACAGTACCTAGCCTTCAATCCAAGAGCAGGGGCCAGTAAGCAGACTGGGATCAAATGGCCAACACCTAGTGGGAAAAAGCAAAAAAAATACCGCATTTCACCCTCTAATTATTGCAAATAATCCCACCACCATTCTGTGCTTGATCACTTCCTTTGTTTTAACTGGTTTTCTACAATTAGGTACCTATATTCCATCTTGTACAACTCTCAAATCCATCAGCAAACAGCTCAATTCAAAATGCGTCAAAATGGAAATCATTGACTACTTTATCTAACCAAGCTTGGCTTTATCAACACCACTAACACCATCTATTTTGAAACTGCATACAGCCACAAACCTTCCAGTCAAAAATCTCCCTTCTTCATAAACTGACAAAGATCCATACCTGTCGAACCTCTGTGCCCAAGTCTGTTGACTTTCCATGAGGGAACTCTGTCTGTACTCTAACTCAAACTGTAGTTTGTTGATTTCCTGCAATGATCACAAAAAATGAACCAATCAGCACCATGTGACCATCACAAACCTCTGCTACACTGCTACCAGGCATTCATCAGGTCCGAATCCGATGGTCTTCCTGCTCTCAGATAACAGTCACAAGAAGATATGGAGAGATGAGGCCCTCAAACAACTTTTCCTTTTTCTCCAATTATGTCAATGCCTTCAACATCATCTCCAAAATGTGTCCAATGCTCTGCCGTGTCACATTCTGATTACAATACAAAGCCTCTGATTGCATTACACAAATAATAACAGATTGATCTGGTGCATAGTAATAATTCTCACTCAAAACCATGAAGTGAGGACGGTCTCAATATCAGCTATGTAATCCATATTGTTGAGATCACAGACCAGGCACAATTGGCCATTAAAATGCCACTGTAAAGTTTCTAAAACTACTTGTGCATTTGAATGCCAGATTTGGATATAAAGCAGTTTATGATACAGCTTATAAGAACTCCTGAATGAATGGTGAAGCGTACAGGATAAGGAAGAGATTAGTGATGGCTCAGGTGCTCATCAAGTATCATACAACATGCATGGCAAGTGGACAAGCAAAAGCAAACGACACAGCCTGTGCACGGGCAAGAAGAGAACTGAAAGCAACCGACACGTGTTGTTCGTCATTCATCCTGGAGGACAGTTGAAAGTGACTCACTCATTGAGCTGACATGGCTGACAGATTGTTGTGTCAACTGACCAAGCACACAACACCAGTGACATGAGTGAAAACTACCAAAATAATGTCGATATTGGGACATACGGTATGAATAAAGACTAGCAAATGCTTTTACTTCAGATTTGTACAGCATTGTCTAGTGCAGCTGTGTTGCAAAATTCAAGTACCCCGGTAAAAGCATTTACTAGTCTTTATTCATATGACCCATTGACAGGGTTGAGCTGTACAGCAAGCCAGTTCCCAAGCTGTCATCTTGGTATGCCGTAGCCTTTAAGTTGAAGCATGGGGTGGGGTGGGATGGGTGGGTGAAGAGCTGCCACAATGCTAGGTCTACATGTACATTCTCCCCTACCTCAGCCTTTGGTACATTTTTATGACCCCTGTGCCCTGAATCCACCAAAAAACCAGCATCTTCAGTTTGATCAGTTGTGCTTTTCAAGGTAGAGTCAGGAGAGCGGCAGTTGTCGGTGTTAGGCTGGTGAAACATAACACACAGTAAAACACATGGGTTATTCAGAACATCACACAATTTATCACGAAATTTGCCCTCATAAGTCACGCCAGTATCTGTACCAAATTACATTCAAATTGAATTCATCTTTTACAATGGATAATGACCCTTGTCCCCTATGTGTAAGGTCACTGAGCTCTGATGCTAAACCTAATCAAAGCATACATGATGCAGGCTGCTTTGAAACTGACATACACACAAAACCTCAAGCCAATCAAGTTTTAAAACAAGGTCAACAGATTACCAGGGACCAGGTCAGACCATTCAAACTCGGTGAAGCCTCCCCACCCAGCACTCTGCACACATTATGCATGAAAAGATAACATGCCCTCTCACCTGGAGGAAAAGATCAATTGTGCCACAAAATATCTGAACAAATATGATGTACCGTATATGTAAAATTATATCCTGTTGCAGGTAATAAGAGTATTCAGTGATCTGAGACATTATCATACATTTATGGCCTCTGTAGGGCTGTCAGAAACCAAAGACATAAAAGGGGACAAACGAATCAGGCACTGAAGGGACAAAGACTGAGCATGCTTGAGATCAAATCTTCATTATTGTGCGAGGAGGGACTATGGGAGAGAGACCAGAACCAGACAAAGGCAGCAAGAATGAACAATTTGATCTGATCTATTTCAATCCCCAGTAATTTTATGCGAAGTGTAAGGACACCACAACTACAGTAACAGACATGACATGTTTGTTTGTAAACAGCCTCTGCCCTGTTCAGAGCACTGAATTGGTTTTGTCACAATGCCTGGACATGGCCCAAAGACTGACACAACTGGCCATTCCCTGAAGAAACGAGCCATCATCAGTAAGTTGCTGGTAGGTTCCCTGGCAGTGAAAATGCGCTCAGTCGGCATGCGTTTGTCTTGCGTGAAGTCGGGGAAGCTGATGATTGTGCACCTACCTGTTCCATAATGTGGCTTAGTTCTCGTATTTTGTGTTCACTCACATCATGCTCACACTGGGCAACTTGTGACTGCAAAAAAGGGGCAGAATAATAATCAGTCACTCACCGGTCCTTTCAGGATCAGCACGTCATAAATCACTAGAGGACCCCCGGTAATCCTTGCTGGCGAGTTGGAGAAGCTGTTGATGATATATGTAGCAAGATTTGTACCATATGGCCATCCCTACACCTGGCAGCAGACAGCAGCGAGCTATTAATTGCAACTCGTCGGTATCAAAATACAACAGCTGCGGGGAGGATCATTAGCATTTTGTGATAAGACACGTTATGCATAACAGGCCTTCCCTAATTAGCATTATCTGTGTGGTATGTACAGAACTGATACACATACAATGTGGACACGTTCCATATGTTTCATTCAGACTTTGCCCCTGCCTCGGATCAGGGATCCCAAAAGTAGCACAGCAATTGTCATGGTTGTAGCAAAACCACCCATAACTGGCCCGTACATCCACAACGTGTTGACAAAGTCAAATCAAAGGACTGTTTTTGTATCATCATTTGAGTCGGCCTTTTTTATCAGTCAAGCCAAGGAGTTTTCAGATCCTGATCTTCCGAGTCAAGGCTTACACAGCACCATTCCAAAATTTGTGGCTACCCATCAAAAACTCACTTTTGCATATGTTTATAGACTGGGCATGCTCGGTATCACTCTTGTGTTCAGACCATACTAACATTCAAACACATAGATTACACCCACAGTCATGACAGTGCAGTCTACATGTACTTAGTATATGAATGAAACATCTGGAGCGAGTCATTAACACACAAGATAATTAAAATAGTTCTACATCTCTCCCAATTATACCATGTGTCTCTTGTCAACACAATGGTTGGGTACTCGGTGATATTCAAACTGTTAGAAAAATTCTATCCAATCGACAGCAGCCAAGTAGGCCCTCAAGCAATATGTGTAATTAACCCGCCAGGGTCAAAGGTGATTGCTCAATGGTTTTGACTTGGCTTTGACAGAAAAGTAAGCAATCGAAACAACAGCCAGTACAACGGTCTGGAGGACAGTCATCACAATATCGTCAGTAGCTATAGTTCAAACAATTGAGATACTTAAAATGTTATCACAACAGAAATCTTCATGAACATCTGGCAACCGGTGACAATTTACTCGCAAACAGCTGCATTTGACACGCTAGCTGAAGACATGTCCACAGATAATCCAACACGATTCAGACACAAACAAAGCAAAAAATAATCCAACCAGTTCATCGAAGTCATCACAGACTGCAAAATAGTGGTACTCACATGCTTCGTAAAAAAGTACATTCATGCTTACAGCTATCCCATCTGTCAATTTCTCTAACTATAGGTAACTGACTCAAACATGTCAGAGTCAGATGACTTCCAGGCTGTTACCAACTGGATAAGATCTTCTTCCGTGAATAGCGTCACATCTGACAAACTATGTCAGTGATGGACAGATTACAAACAATGACCATTTTCAAATCAATGGAATCAACAGTTCTGCTGGGGACAAAAGGCAACAGATTTATTACAGGGGCAGGGACAATGTCAGAAAACCTAATGTCACCCCCAATAGTATAGTGAAGCATGGACTTGTTCACTGCACGGACTGCTTTATAGAACTTCACTTCCATATTCAACATAATCAATGTTATTCCCTCTCACCTTTTTATGTAGAACCTGAATTGCTTTATACTTGGCCTCCAGTTGTTTTTGGCATCTCTCCAGCTCATTTCTAAGTATTTCCACCTCCTGAAGCCAAGCATAAGAAATGAATATGAGGAGTGTAGCCTAAGGACATGTCAGGATGAAAACAATACCTACTATGGTTTGAAACTCTGTGACTGTTCATGTTGTATTTTATACAGTTTAACTGTTGGCTTCTCAATCTCAGTGAAATGTCTCACTTGTGTTGTAGGCCCTGCAGTATCGTTTAGAACAGGGAACCTGTTTCTAGGCCTACCGTACCTGTTCTGTTTTCTTCAGCTTCTCATCGAGATCCACCTCAGTATTACAATGCCAGCACGATGTGACTTGTGAATTGACACCTGGAAACAGAATGAAATGATTTCTGAAGAAATACATCCCCCGACAAAATGAATAAGCTATTCATCGTTACTTCACATTTGTGATGAGGACACTTAGGTTTTGAAATGACATGGTAGGCGTGACATTGACAAAAGTCACTTGAAGCACTCACAGCAGCTCCATCATAGACTGATTATCATCTATTAAGTGTACAGTGTTGGGTACTGAAATCAACTCTGAGCTATTTACACCACACCACACCACACCAAGCTAAATGCTATAACCCATGGCAAAGCCCTTGTAGTGACCTCTAGGCCCAAAACGAGACTGTAGTCTGTACCAGCACAACCAACTACTACCATCCACAGGCATGCCACTTTACCAGGTCCTTGTGACAACCTTCACCATTCTGCCACCTGATTCATTATAATGTTATCTACCTCTAACTGAACTACATCGACGGGTTCTACCTCTGCTGCATCTACCGGTATAAATTTCATTAACATCGTGAGCAAAGAGTTGTTTCTGTTGGCGAATGGACGTACCCAATGCAATATCAGCAAATCTGGGGAATTCATCATCCTCGCCGTTTTCTGTTGGCACAGAATCTTCACTCTCAGATTCTGAACCTCTACACTTGAAATCAGTCATCCCATCACAGTCTGCTTCTGTTTTGGCCCTCCTACCAGAAAAAACTGAACGCTTCATTTTTGCGTTTCCGCGCAATCCAAGAATTTTAGGCCGATCTTTTTCACAGCATTGAAGGCTTTTGGAACGCTCTAGTTTTGAACCAGATAAGTTATTTTCAATGATGAACCTGTCAACATCACTGTGAAGATCTGGTTCAGATGTCGTCACCGAAGCTCTACCAGATGCATCGTCGGAGAGTCGACGTTTTGGGGATGGGGAACGAGGTAATCCCCCAGGTTTCAGACCAAAACCGAGTCCTAAATCCCCACTCTCGAGACTACTCGTCTCGCCATCGCTTCCATTTCTGTCTATGGATCCATTCTTTGTATTCCGTGAACTCATTTTCATTAGATTGTCATTATGAACAGAGAAATCGAAGAAAATTGATCAGAAAAACTCAAAACGACACCAGATGACCGAAGAGCACCTGTCGAGTTGAGTGAATCCTTCCGCCAGCTGATGTAATGTAGTTATCTACAAATTAACCAAATTCGTGAGAACTTCTATAAACCAAATACAAATAACAATAAGATATGTCAAATATCTATTTAACTTTGTGTAAAAACAACACGTGGAAAGTTGACTTTCCGGAAATATTTCCGAGAGTGCGTAGTAATCTCTGGGTCAAGGTTATCTGGTGCACTGTATTTTACTTCCGGGTCAAATAACCAATGCTGTAATCATCTGATCATGTCGAATCGTATGCTACCAAAGTTTGCTCTAAAGAGTAATCTTCAAAATGGAGTTGGTAGATATGTTTGTCAGTTACAAAGACTAACGATCAAATTCTGTAAAAGCTGGGCATGCAGTCGAGGAGTGAGGTAATTAGCTGATTAGCCCCAAGGCCAAGTTCCATCCCCCATGGATGGGCATGGCTGCTGGTGTCGAAGGAATGGTTGTCCCAGAAATGCATGTCGGAGTTACAATAGATGGGGGGCCAAGCTACCTTGCCAATTTTTTACCAGAGGGTAATAACAAACACTGAATGTACAGAACGCGGGTAACGTTGTGGGTAGCGGTTTGAAACTGCGGAGGGAGTTTATTCCATCCGATGGTCCATGGGTGGGGTGGTGTCGAAGGAATGGTTGTCCCAGAAATGCATATCATGATATCTGAGTTAGTGTGCTATATATTGATGAGTAAAGTTTCTTTCTTTCTCTCCAGGGATTTTATCGAGAGAGACTTGTTAGATTTCACAAAGAAGAACCCAGGGATTGTTGTCTATCTCCAACCGAAGCGACATCATGCTCCAGTCCTTGTGGGTGAATACTGTAAGTATGACATTTGAAATCTCCATTGAACTCAGATATGTGAATTGGAGAGGAATGGACCAAGTAGTCTGCCAGATAGGCCCCCTTGTCATGTAATGGGTACTAACTAGCTCTGCTGGAAACTGTGGCAGTGCCGCCCCTTCATTCAATTCAATCAGGACCCAACAAGTGCACTTAGTACAACCTTCTCCTTGCCAAGGGTGACCATCCTCCTACATCAAGAAACTGATCTTCTCTTATATCTTTTCAGTAAATGGTGAGAAGCATTCTGTCCGCGTGCGTGATTACAACAGAGATGAAGTCAGGCAATGGGCCAGTTTCCTTCGTACACATTCAGGGGCTCCGGATGGTCGTCTTGTGAAAGCGTGGCACACAGACAATCCTAGTGTTCAGGGAGTGTGGACTCCTTTCTTGAACAAAGACTCAAAGGTCAATTTGGCAGAATTTCCTGATGAGGAACTGAATAGGGCAAAAGTCGAGGAACTTTCTGCTACTGAGGAACTTTTAGAAAGGGTTAAAAACATGGCTGTAGTGGGGGAGGGAGAGTCTCATACAGAAGAAGGGCTTCAAAGATAAGATTGGAAGGAAAGAATATTTGTAACTCCTAGTTTGTAAATAAATGTCAATAAGAATACACAAGTCCATCTTTAACAATTCATTTATCAAACAATGGAACTGAATGGTACATCAAAAGTTGATTGCCCTGGTTTGTCCCCACCCCGTTCACCTACACACAGGAACATTTCTGCTGTGCACAGCATCCTACATTGATTCTTGTTTCAATGTACATGTATTGTCCCATTCCTTTCATGTACTTGAGAAGATCCTAGTGAAAGTGTCCTGAAGAAGTCCTTGTGAAAGTCCATTCCATCCAGGTTTAGATCAGAGTTCAGAATGTCCTCGCATGAATCAGATAATTTCTCTGTCAGGTGGCTGGTCAAGTTTTTCTGAAAAACAATGAGGAGAATCGGCACACTTTTTCAGAAAGCCAAAACTGGTGATTTGTTATGTAGAATAGGCTGGTATTGCAACTGTCGTGATCTCCACTACATCATCTTAACCCACCATGGTGCACCTTGTACCAGGCAGGCGGAGAGTCCATGTGATTTATCCTGACAATATTATGCAGGAAGCTCTCCAGCCCTGGGGTTCTATTGGCCAAGACTGTGGACTGCAGCCATTGTCCTACCTGTTTAACTTTTTTGACAGACTTCAGTACTGGAGGATAGAATAGCTTTCCTTCAGGCTTGTATTCTACATATAAATCAACAGCTGGCCTGTAAAGTAAATTCATGTATTTAGAGAGCTGAACACCACAGTAAACCCAGAGCTTTCTGGGCGAGCGATGCAAGGGGGAAAACGTACTCTTAGGAGTTGTGAATTCTGGAGTGGAGATGCAGGTTTAGGCCTACATGATCCCCCTTCTCCAGCTGAAATGTGGATCCGGAATGTAGAAGAGTGCCAGCTGAAAGAATTATCAAAGAATGTTTGTTTCGGAATAGAGGGATGCATCCCTCCATCCGAAATAAAAGGCTACCGCTAGGCTACCTACGGCAGCCTAGCGGCAGCCTGCGTAGCTATGGCATTATGGATTAGGATCTATGGGAAAATTCCACAGCAGCACAGAAATCCCGTCAACGAAAAAAGTATTTGTCGGCTATAATCCAAGTCATTCACAGGCCCAAAAAGAAACATAGGCCTATTCACTTATTCCAGTAATCGGTAGCACTTGCCACAAAAGCACGTGAACGACGAACGGGGACGTGCTGAACTGGCGGTTGGATATAGAGAACTACATGTATGCATGAATAAGGCAAAGCAGACAAAGAACTCTGTTACTAAGCCACATTGTGGCATTTCTGACAATGGCTTATGCTGATTCAATGGCCGATTACGCTGTTAACAGGTGTGATTTGTTATCTGCACGGGGTGATAGACAGTGAAGCCAACAATCGACTTCGGCTTGGCCTATAAGCAGAAAGCAGACGACCGCCACAAAATCCCGAATTTTCGTGTTATTTTCGGCGATATTGTATCCATTCATATATGATTACTTACTACGGATATCTTTCGTGGAAACAGTACCGCTAAGCACAACTAATACGGCGTGTTCACGCAATGGGAGACAAAAATGCATATTCCTGAAAAATCCTCTATGAGGCATTCTACTCGCTGGTTCGACAAAGTAATTCGCTGGCTNTACATGGACATGATGTCTAGAATACTCCTTCAGGAGATACAGCTTACTCGAAGAAGATGGAGTTCCCAGAGTTGTGTGTTTTCAGCGTTGCAGTGGTCTGGATCTTCAAGTTCTGCCATGTAAATACCACTACTGCGGCCCTCATTGTCAAATAATAGGTCACTACGAGGGAACGCCTGAAAGAAAGACGGAAACCGAGTCAGCTCTAGTGTAAGGAGTCACCACAGTCAACTTCAGATCACTGATTCTCAATCCACTTCTTCGGGTAAAACTACATATGATAGGCTCCTCTCTGGGCAGCAAATTGGCCAATCCCGAGGACATGTATTGTTGGTATGGAATAGTAAAGAAACAAAGAAAACTGATCAAACTTACATGGATACATGATCGCACAGATGAAAGAACTCCTAAGGAAGCGTGAGCTTCCTGTTGAAGGGCTATGGATGCTAGACGCTTTATAAATGCTAACGCCCTCTGATGGTTGACCTGTAAAGCAACAAAGAGACGTTATGGGATCTTTAGAATGGATTATCCTGGTAACGGACAGCAGCTTCACACAGAGTAGCTGTACTTTAGTAACATGAGTGACATGTACTTCAGAACAGAGCATAGATTACCTGTTTCTTCCTCTTGTTGAGCATCATCTCCACACACTCTAACACAAGCAGACAATTTTCACTTGTTTTTCCTGAAAAGAAAACCCTGACCCTGTTTACATGTATGTTTTGAAGTGTTGGTGGACTACTATGGTGCCACATTTGGCACGCATCTCTGCATTCAGTAACCTTACTTAGGCCACACTTTTTTTATTTGTTGGATTACGAAACTCCCAATCCAAAACATATGTGCGGGTGGGTGGAAAAAAAATAAAAATAAAAATAACTATTTTTGTATTTTCACGTTAATTTTCAAATTTGGATGCCTTGAGATGCAATTTCCCAGCATTTGATGATGTATTTTAGCACTCTGGCATACGCATCTTATGAACATTTTTTGCCGACACAACCTTTCATTCATAATCAGGTGGAATTTATGGTCGGCGGGAAAAAAAACACTCGTCAAAAATGGTGGTCGGGTTTTTTATTTTTTTTTCACTTTTGGGAAAATGATGTGCGGTAGATTCGTAATCCAACAAATAAAAAAAGTGTGGCCTTAAGCAAAGTTAATGTGTGAGCATGTCAGTTTTCGGAACACATTTTACTCACCTAAATGCAACTTCAGGAGTCTACCATAGAAGTTGGTGTAGAATGTACTGGGATCAATATTGAGTGCTGAACCTTGTCCGGTCAGAATGGTGAACGCTGTCTTCACACAATGAAGACACTCTCTGAACGACAAGTTCTGAAAAAGGCATTTGGTTCATAGAGTGATTATCGGCAAGTCAAGCGGAAGACTCAGCTGATACGATTTGACTTCCATCCACTGGAATTGACTCTCCTAAGCAGCCGCGGATCCAATTCTGGAACTTGGTCAAATTTCAACAATCCTAGCACAGTGCGCCCCCTCTTTTCTCAAATCCTGGATCTGCCCCTGCTAAGGCCTCTGGCATCATGTCTGGCAGTGTATCTCCACACACAGCTGAGACTTACACTCTCAATATATTTGACTGTAACTAAGAGAAGTGAGATGACTTACCCCAGAATCCAGAAGTCGTGATATCACAGTGAACAGATCTCCAAAGAACTCGATGTTGATAAGATGAGCAAACCTGAAGGGAAACAGCCTGAGTTAGAAACCTATTCCTGAATACGTATGTTAACAGTTGAGTGACACACAGCTTGTGACTGGTGTGTGGGTACAAGTAATACTGACTCATCCGCCCATTTCAATCCCAGTGTGGCATCATTTGTTGCCCATTTCCCAAATCAATATCAAAACATCCTGAACTTACTTTGCAAGTCCTTCTAAAACTGTTGACAGTAGAAACAGAGCGTAGTACATTTTACACTACGCTGACGTCGTGACGTCGTGTGAGAATCGCGGCGATGATTTGCGTTTTTCACATTCAATACAGTGTGGCTTTAAGCAAAGTTAATGTGTGAGCATGTCAGTTTTCGGAACACATTTTACTCACCTAAATGCAGCTTCAGGAGTCTACCATAGAAGTTGGTGTAGAATGTACTAGGATCAATATTGAGTGCTGAACCTTGTCCGGTCAGAATGGTGAACGCTGTCTTCACACAATGAAGACACTCTCTGAACGACAAGTTCTGAAAAAGGCATTTGGTTCATCGAGTGATTGTCGGCAAGTCAAGTCAAGCGTCAACTGACACGATTTGACTGCCATCCACTGGAATTGACTCTCCTAAGCAGCCGCGGATCCAATTCTGGAACTTGGTCAAATTTCAACAATCCTAGCACAGTGCGCCCCCTCTTTTCTCAAATCCTGGATCTGCCCCTGCTAAGGCCTCTGGCATCATGTCTGGCAGTGTATCTCCACACACTGCTGAGACTTACACGGTCAATATATTTGATTGTAACTAAGAGAAGTGAGATGACTTACCCCAGAATCCAGAAGTCGTGATATCACAGTGAACAGATCTCCAAAGAATTCGATGTTGATAAGATGAGCAAACCTGAAGGAAACAGCCTGAGTTAGAAACCTATTCCTGAATATGTTAACAGTTTAGTGACACACAGCTTGTGACTGGGCTGGTGTGTGGGTACATGTAATACTGACTCATCCACCCATTTCAATCTCAGTGTGGCATCATTTGTTGCCCATTTCCCAAATCAATATCAAAACATCCTGAACTTACTTTGCAAGTCCTTCTAAAACTGTTGACAGTAGAACAGAGCGAGTCCCATTCTTCAGTATCCTGAAATAGATCACAAAGATGGTCTCTAGGATCTGGGTGTGCTGAAAAAGGAAAAACAAAAGGTGTACTATGTAAACATGTCCACAGCATACAGTCATCATCAAACTGTTCGTCTTGGAACACATGACCAGACTGCTCACCAGTTTTATTCTTTTGTCTTTATTCTCAGACACAGCTGCCTCTTCCAGCTCTTTATTCACTTCCACCATCTTCTTGTTCCTCTTTCGTTCCCTGCGAGACATTTTCTTCAGCCTCTCGTGTTTCGCTGCCTTGTTTTCTGTCTTCGTGTGTTCAAAGTCAACTTCTTTAATCCGCAAGGACAAGAAGACATTCAGCACCTGAAACAAGACAGGGATCAGTCAGGTAGATTTGGGGTGCCCGGCTCATTACATGTACTAGGATAAAGTGATTGTACATTAAAGTTGGCCTACACGTAGAGAGGGACGAGGGATATACTAATATACCTACCTTTGGTTTCACCAGATGTTTCTTTGACTTGATATACTTGCTGGCCAATCTCACCACCTGAAAATGATGAATAGAGGACATGAAAGTAGCGTCTCTTGTGTGTTTCAAAAAGGAAATTAGTCTAGCAGCTTATTTTCTGGGACATCCTCTGACACACCCTGTAATCTTTATACTTCATGAAAAGGATTGTCAAGAACATGCTCATGGCAATGTCCAGGCTTACCTCTAATGAAATCTGTCCCATCTTATCGGCCTTTAGCACCTCTTTAAAACATTCACATACTGGATCAGAAATCTGAAATGAAGTCGAAAAATAACCTTCATCAATGGTGATTAGGATGAAACCATGGAAGCGTATACTTGCACAGGTATTCCAGTGAAAACCAGGTATGCTACTTGACACTATCAAACTACAAGAGAGCATTCAAAAACTTAGTATGATTGAGACTTGGACTCACTGGCATCATAACTTGTAAAGTCAAGTGAACCAAAACATCGCCAATAATCATCATGTCCATGAGTTAAGTTTCAACCAATTTCACGATATGTAGATCACCACAACTCACCTCCAGAGATTCATGATTCATTAACTGAACAAGTGTAGCGATCAGGTTGGAACGGAAGTTGAACTCTGGATGAGCCACAAGCAAAGAACACATACATTGGACGGCAATCACTCGTAGACTCTGAAAATGAGGTAATTGGAAATGAGACAACACAAGGTTACTGTTGAAAATGAATGAGGAAGAGGCTCTTCAGAGCCACCTCCCAGCTTCATCAACGAAAAGCTTAGCTACCTCTCTACTGCATACGGAGGAAGTTCAGGTATTTATCGTACAATCTCCATGAAAGAGAGAAGGGGTAAATTCATGCGAGAAGACCACTTCAACTGCCTACCACTTCAACTTCTTCTGTTATGAACTCTTTTGACTTTTTATGCTTCTCTTCAAGATGTTTCTTCTTCTTTACATTCTTCTTACCTAAAAAACAGGTCAATCAGTGTGTGGAGGGTGATAATTCGGTTGCAAGCTATAGTTTTTTAATCTTTGGATCAAAGTCAAACATGCTAAATGGTAACACATTTACAGATCAGATAGTGAGGGCCGTTGAAATGAGAGCCCTGTCTACCGGTAACTGGAAGAAAATGATGGAGATGTTTCAAGTATCTGAGGACTGACAGAATGATGTGCCTAAGATGAACAAACCTTCTATCATCCGTTCAAGGAATTGTAGGTAGAGTTGATAATTTCTCACCAGAGTTTGTTCAAAATCTCTCAGAGCAGCTGTTTCCTTCTTTTGCTGGAAAGATTAAAACAGAAAACTCCATGTGTTGAATGAAGCCACGACCATACTATCCCCTATGCCTGTGCAAAATGATTACACAGTACACAAAATGTAAACTACAAGTTCAGTATCTTTGACATCAATGAAGACCACAAATCATTTCTCACCCTCTGCTCCATCTCTTTCTCTGTCTGGACCCGTATCCTGTAATCTGGTATGATGTCCTTGAAGATCTCCATCAGTGAGATCATGGCATATTTCCTGACAGTAATGAAGATGTCAGCATCGGGTAGATCCATCATTCCACGCAGTTCTCGTAACTTTGATATCTACAAAGCAAAAAGACATTGACAGAGCAAGAAGGGTTGGGGAGGAATTCCAGAAGTCTCGATTCTTCTCATACCGGTACTTACATTTTCTTGAGGGTCCTCTATGATAGCACTTCCTAACTTTGCTATTCTTTCCTTCTTTTCTTTCAACTTTTTCTGTCTTAATGCATAAAGTTGGACAGTACTGAGCTGAGGGAGAGATTCTTCCTCTACCTCCTCAGTTATCTCCATGTCTTCTTCATTAACTTCTTCTTCTGAAACACACACAAGACACTACACTTAGGATGCTGGGATGTCGTAAAACATGTTCCTCTCTGACTTCACCAGGATTCATTCAATTCAAATTAATTTCTCCCAAGAAGAATACACATACCCCTTGGTTCTTCACACTCTACCATTCTCTGAATGACTCCCTTCTTGGTCTTGATTGGTAACAAAGCTTGCACATTGCCTTCTCAGCTTTGAACTGCTTCCTTGGTATCTGCTCATAACTTTCATCAAGCACATCTTTTTTACGTTTTCGTTTCTGTCTTGGTGTTTCACTGAAATGAGAAACGTTCGCATCATACTGAAAGTTGGAAGCAAAGGAAAAAGGACAACAGCACTTCAAACAGATATTAAACAAAGTTGAGACAACTCCAGACTAAAAAGTGTGGGCTTTTCTGTATCCAGTGTTCATTTCACATAAAATCATTTGATGTACGGCAAAAATAAAAAGGAAAACTTGGACACACACCCATCAGAATCAACGCGGGATACTGATGAAAGAAAGCTGACATCCCGTCCTGGCGTTCCATAAAATGACACGTCCTCCTCATCCAATGGTTCTTCTTCGACGACATCTCTGATTTCGTTCACCTTGACAGGTGGCGTCCTCTCTGACTGTGATTTCTTTCCAGCCTGTTTCTTCAGCTTCCCCTGCTTTGCTGCCTTATTGCGATTCTTATTAATTATCTTGATCTGACTCGTCTTTTGAGCTTTGCGCTTCAGCTGACTTTTTCCCTTTTTCTGAAAAAAAAATGTATCAGTGAAATGGCACGGTGTCATCAAATGACCCACGGAATTCGGAAAACGACTTTACAATCCCTGGTCATCGATCGACAGAATAAGCCGCATTGTTACGATTATTTGTACAATAGGATTTCTATTGTGTGCCACACTTCTGACCAGGGATTCTAAAGTTCTTTGGTGGACTTTTTTGTGAACACCCTGTAGGCCTAGTGTAGTGTATACTAGTAGTGTAGTGCAACTGTGTATGTGACAGTGCAGTGCATGATGAGACTCATTGAGTGTAGGCGACTGCTGCTGGCATTTTCCCTAGGCCTAGGCCTAGTGAATTGAGTAACTGACAGTTTCTAAAATAACTCGGTACTTTAATCTACAGATTATCACAGGTTATTTGGCCAATACAACGAGTAAATAGCTTCAAATATATCCGAAAGCGAGAAGCATTTTTCTTACAGCCATGGTAAAGCATGGATTTTAGTTCCTACAATCGCCGCCAGGCTTCAATCTCGTACCCAGAGATTAGGCTCGGCCGAGGTCGTTCGTTCGTTCGGTTCATTCGTTAGTTCGTTCGTTCGCGCCAGGTCGTTCGTTGGCTTCGGTCGGTTCGTTCATTCGTTCGGTGGTTCGTTCGTTTCAGTTCGTTTGTGTCATTCGCTCGTTCGGCTGGTTGTTTGTTCGTTCGTTCGGTGGTGGACGAGCGCCCGGGCCGAGCGTAACGAATCTCCAGATAGGAGATTCGATTCCAGGGACAATCACTGGGAACGAGGATGGGGAATCCCCAACAGGTGCTCGTCACGTGACCAATTAAATTACCATCTCCGACGACAACAGCGATGACGGAATAGTCAGGAAGTGATAAAAAGTTTTGTGAAAAGTTAGCTGAAAAGTTGTTTGTTGTCACCAGGAAGTACGTGAAGTGTGATATTTTGGTTTTTAAATCAATAGTCCTCACATAGAACAACTGATCGAGTGGATAGACGGTGACGTTTGATGTACAAAACGGTTCTGGGAAGTGATGACTGGGCCTTAGCTAGGCCTAATTATTCCTGTCACTCACACTGCATGCACTGCTGTCATCAGCATGATCAGTGAAACTGACAGCGTCATCATGGACGGACTGTCTCTCATGTCTCTGTTCAGCTCAGCAGCATGGCATGCATGGTCCCTGACCTTGGCCCAGTAGTGAGCATAGTTTTTCAGCATCCAACCCAATAGGCCAAAAGGAAGGTGGTTTTCTACTCTTGACAGGATTGTAGGCCTACGGTACAATTCATCGATGACGATAAACTAATTGAATTTGCGATCTATTCTTACTTTCAGGGTCCTCCCACTTGGGAGAGGGAGTTGGCAACATGCCTGACTTCTTTCCAAATGTTTCCCTCTCTGGGAACCTTACAGTGGAAGAGGGGAAGGTATTTAAGCAGCGTTTTTGTCTGATAGATGGGGAGGCAAAGAAAATGTTTATATACACCTCTGATCCAAGGGTAGGTAGAGTCGAACTGAGTTTTTTTTAAAAACTTTGTTATCAAGTTTCTTGCCTTTAGATGATGAAGACATTGACATGATTGATTGTTGGCGTGTGTTTCTTTTTCAGATTCAGCCAAATAAGGCAGATGTTCTAGGGACAATTGACTTAAGAATGGTTTCCATGGTAAGAATACAAAGAGTTGACATATCGAGTGGATAGACGGTGACGTTTGATGTACAAAACGGTTCTGGGAAGTGATGACTGGGCCTTAGCTAGGCCTAATTATTCCTGTCACTCACCATGCTCACACTGCATGCACTGTTGCCTGTCATCAGCATGATCAGTGAAACTGACAGCGTCATCATGGACGGACTGTCTCTCATGTCTCTGTTCAGCTCAGCAGCATGGCATGCATGGTCCCTGACCTTGGCCCAGTAGTGAGCATAGTTTTTCAGCATCCAACCCAATAGGCCAAAAGGAAGATGGTTTTCTACTCTTGACAGGATTGTAGGCCTACGCCGTACGGTACAATTGTATTCATCGATGACAATAAACTAATTGAATTTGCGATCCATTCTTACTTTCAGGGTCCTCCCACTTGGGAGAGGGAGTTGGCAACATGCCTGACTTCTTTCCAAATGTTTCCCTCTCGGGGAACCTTACAGTGGAAGAGGGGAAGGTATTTAAGCAGCGTTTTTGTTTGATAGATGGGGAGGCAAAGAAAATGTTTATATACACCTCTGATCCAAGGGTAGGTAGAGTCGAACTGAGTTTTTTTTAAAAACTTTGTTATCAAGTTTCTTGCCTTTAGATGATGAAGACATTGACATGATTGATTGTTGTCGTGTGTTTCTTTTTCAGATTCAGCCAAATAAGGCAGATGTTCTAGGGACAATTGACTTAAGAATGGTTTCCATGGTAAGAATACAAAGAGTTGACATGAAAATAATGGGCTCTTTGGTCTCATTTTGAAATCAGTGAAGAATGATGTGGATGGAGAATTGTGATGAAGTCAAATCATGATGTCCATGCATCAAGTCTCAACTAACAAACTGACTTGGAAGGCTTGTTAAGGCCATGTAAAAAAAGAGGTTGGTTAGCATCCTTCCACTCTCAATTTTCTGAGGAGGGCGGGAGGTTTTTATTTTATTTTTTATTGAGTTTGAGATACATGTTTCCATGGTAATCATGGCGACCTGAGGGAAATTTCAAATGTAATAGGTATGAATTGAAACAAAAACTACTTTTCTATCCTTTAATAACTGTGTTGTTTTATTTAAGCATCCCAGCCTACAATCTTATCACTCTTTTGGCAGTTTTTAAAAATTTTTTGGAAAATAAAAAATAAAATTTTTTTTGAGGAGGGGGGTGATTTCCATGGCGGGAGGGGATGCTAACCAATTATTTTTTTTACATGGCCTAACACTGTAACTTCAAAGTTACCGGTACTCAAATATGTCTTGTTCAAATTTCAGGCAAAAGCAACAAGTCAAAGTGGTGGGAAACAAAAATATGAGAACTGCTTTTGTGAGTTATTTGATTCACTGTTGGAAGTTAAAAACTAGGCACTGTATTCTCAGTCAGTTTGAGTATCTTTGGTGGCACTTTCCAAGCTAATATCTTGCTGGTAGAGTAAAGAGCAAAGATATGAATGAAAATGTCTCGTGAACATTTTGTTGGTATTCCAGTTACCGGTACTCTGAGTAAAAAAGGAAACCCCAGCTTTGTACTTGTTATAAATGAAGGCTGTATCTTTTCCAGCCATTACTTCCCTCGGAGACGAATATGTGTTCAAAGCTAACAACTCAGATGAGATGCAAACGTGGATTGAAACAATCAACAATGAATGTAGAATCACAGTAAGTCATTCGACAGGGCAGCTAGGCCTCTGTTCTTTCTGAAGTTCACATCCATGAACACCGGTACTACATATAGATTAATAGTGTTCATGAAATGATGAGTATGAAATGTCCCTTTCAGGTGATAAGACACTCAGCATCCATTTCGACCAAAGAATCGGAAGAGGGTGGTTACAGTATGGCAGTAGTTGCTGGTGTTCTGCATAAAACACTCGTGGATGTTCCCTCGTTAGAGGTGAGTCGGTGCTTGTGAGTCACAAATTCATTTAGTGAGAGGAAGTATCTAGATTGGCATTTGATTGTTGTATTCATTCCAGGACCTCAACTGGCTCACCAATATCCTAACTGGTGCTCGCTGGCAGTATTTCAATTCAACCTTTTGAAAGCACTGTAACGTATTGCTGGGCCAGTAATGCCTCGGCTTCGGCCCAGTGCTTCATGTAAATTTTATTTTGTAATAAACTCTATCAATCAATCAAAAAACGTATTGCTTTTGTTTCACTTTCTGAATCCTTCTTCCTTACTTCAATTTCTGCAGGATGAATCACTTTCAAGTGAAACAGACACAGATGATGAACAGCTGCAAGAGTTCGCTGGTGCTGCTCGATCTGGGAAGATCATCAAATCAGGCTATGCTGTGAAACAAGGGTTTATTGTAAGTTTAATTCTAATGAAAAAGCATCCATGGGGGGAGGCTGATCCATAGTTGCCGACTTCGACTGAATCTCTGTATGGATGTTTACAGTAATTGTTGGATCATAACTTACAACATAGAGGTTAGAAGCTCAGAGAACTGATGCCTCATGAATTTCTTTTTCAGTTTAAGAATTGGAAAAAGCGGTACTTTATCGTTGATGATGCTGGGGTTTCATATTATTCCAATGACCAAGCTGAAAAACCAATCCGGACCATACCCATTAGTAGGATTATTGAAGCAAGGCCGTCAATTGGGTAAGAGTGTGGACGATTGAATGGGTTACCGGTATTCAGCTTTGTTTTTCTCCAGTAGTGCTATAGTAATAGAGATGGTATCTCTGCCGTTAGGCCAGACTTTTTTAATACCCCTTGTTTAGCGAACCCGCCGACATCCGAAATTCCAAAAACAAAATTTAGCGAACCCGCCGACGTTCAAAATTGCTCAAAACAGGAAAAAAATAAAATTTTATCTTTATTTTTATTCCGACCGCCGCCCTTCCCGCCAGAGTAGTCTAATCAGCTCACGGCACCTAACATCATGAACAGAGCCACACTATGAGACCAATCACAATCGTTGTCTTATGAATAGTCTGTCGTGGTTAGAACAATGAATATTTATTTTGAAATAAAATTTTATTTTTATTTCTTCCTCCGCTCTGCTTGTTTTACAGAATGCTTTTGTGAAGGGAGAAAATAAATTTTTATTTTTATTTTTTTTCCGACCACCTCTACAAATCTCTGGAAATTGAAGTGCGCTAAACAAGGTATAAAAAAAGTCTGGCCTTACTTTGAATAAACCAAAGCCCAGCAAGCTTTACCTTCATTCCAATTGTTTCAGCATCCACCTAGACCGTGCTAACCTGTTAGAGATAGTAACAAAAGATCGTGTATTCTACTTACAAGTTGGCAACAAAGATGAAGAGAAGTCATGGATTAGTGCAATTAATACATATGTTGCCAAAATGAAGGAGTCTATGAAGGTATGATTGGTTTCCACCCATTACTTTAATGTAAGTGCTGTTTTCTGGAGTTTGAAGACTCTTCTAGAAGGGAACTGTTATTGGGCCCCTTGGAATTACTTTGTTAAATAACTTTTCAGAATGCTGAGGTTCAGACTACAGCTACTTTAGAAAGGAATTCAGGTCTCCATGTCGGACAGGCAGTTCGAGAGAATTCTCAGGTAGGCGGGTGGTACCTTGACTGTTAGCCGCATGGACTCGCTTGCCTGATGTTGCAGATAGTTATGCACCTCTCAGAGGAAGAAATTAACCAAGTTCTGGTGGTTCATTTTGCAGCTGGAGGAATAAAAGCAAAACAGAAAATGACCCATATCAGTCCAAAACCCTGTCATCTGTAATCTTCCCACCTTCCCAATCCCGAAGGATACATGTACATGCATGCACGTCCCCTTCCTGCTCATGTTGATGGCTTGTAACATGGACTGCCTGCCTTCCTCTTACAGAGTACAGCATCCCAGACCACTGATTTTCTCCGTAAGAAGCCATCAGTGAAAAACCCCCTACCAAACAGAACAGTCCAGGTATATTACTATACACAAAATTTATGATATTGCCTGGGTCTATACTTTCCTTTACCTCTTTCCCAAGAAGTTAAATTTGATCTCTCTGAATAAACTTTATGAAAAGCTCTGCTATTGGGAATGAAAATGTTTCTTAGCTTTTGTTTGCATTCTGGTATCACTGCTATCAGCTAAGACATCAATTGAATGGAGTGTAATGTAACAATGGTTTTATCTCTGATGCATGTAGCCTTCCTATCAGTTAAGTTGATGTTACAACTCTAAAGACAATTGAACTATCTCCTATATCTGTTGACAGTTCAGAGGGTATTGGAATCACTTGGTTGTTATGTAAACCTAGAAAATATCCCCAATGATACACGTACATGTACAATCATAAATCCAACTGGCTTTTGAAATAATCGGCAGAACTGTGCTGACTTATCTCGCAACATTTTCTTGCATTTCTACAACTGCACCTACCATAAATGTAGTTTGATGCTTTGCTTTCTTTTTTAACAGAGTTACTCCACGTACCTGTGATGCCTGGGGCTTACTATCTCTTCCAGCCCAGCTTTGGTTACGGTGCTTTCTAGCTGCTTAGTCGTGACTGACATGAGTAGTTTCAACCGGCAGCTTACATGTATTCAAAGACATAATATGGACACATTTGCCTGAGTAATTCCACAAAGTGTTGGACCAATTCATGGATGCAGCAGTCTTCCAGATATGAAAATTGTGTTTTGACAAATATTTGTTTTACTGTATCACATGTGATTAAGTTATGGTATGGTACCGCTACATGTCGATTCCAATGATTACATTTACCGGTATGTTCATGTTTATCCCCTAAATATTACAGAATACTACATGTAACTGCATGTACATAGATGAATTACTGCATTGTACATTGTGCAACTTCATTTTATACTAAAAATGTACATGTTTTGCATCAGTTCCATTCTTACATGTAGCTGTTTGACTTTCATTAACTCTGTACAGTGTACATGTAGTTTGTAAAGGCTGTGGTAGGTTCATAGTTTACTATTGAATACTAGTAGAGGTGCTATCATTCATCAGCTTATTTGAGAAATGAGTTGTGATATAGGAAATAGGACACATGTATTTTCCCTATTGTTATGATGTCAATAGGCTGACAAATGGGGTAGACTTACAAGTAGGCTATGTGAAGAGACAGTCAAAAATGCATGTAGGGCTGATCAGTACTAGGTTATAATCCTTTACGGCATGTGCTATGCTTGAGCTGACATAGTTGATAGTTACAAATTTCTTTGATGCTTACTAATTACAGACAGACTCAGATGGGGACAATTCTATCTGCTAGCTCTGGCCCTGCACCTGCTCCATTGATACAATGAATGTCACCACACTAATTAGATGTCATCCCAGGGCTTTGAAAAGACAAGACACGATGTCATCCGGTACCTTCATATTGGTATTATTTTAGGCCAGTTCATGATCAGCCCTACGTGTATGTTATGGATAACTTTGTATCAACATAAATTCAAATTGGCAGCACAGTGAGACACAATCTTTGCAGTGCAAGTATCAGGTCTTGTGATAGAGAGAATTAATTGTCATGCACTGATGCTAAAGCCTCTCTGCTGCTGCGTATATTGCTGACCCATGACATGCAAGAGGTATCCAGGGGATCCCGACATTAGAACTATTCATTTACACATCTACATGTAGCCAATGAAAAAGTTAGTGTCCGTTAGAAAGACCACCAAACGTATACATGTAAGCAAAAATAGGTAAGAGAGGATTTTGATGTGTGTTATTTGTCTTGTGTATTGAGTTTGCATCAAAAATTCAGAGAACTATATATTTTGTATGCATGTAATTGTAACAAACTGCCATGTTCTGTAATTTATCTTATTATTCTGATAATTTGTAGTAATTATATACATGTATGTGGAGTTTCTCTATTATAAATTATATGTGCATGTGATATGTATGTTTATCTAGTTGTTCTATAATTGAACACTCACTATGTGATTATTTCCATTATTATTGAATTTCTATAAGGTATGTACACTATTTATACTCAAAGCTACTGCTCTAGTTTATTGATGAACACGGGACTCGATCAGCATAATTGTTTGATTTGGGGCCAAGGAATTAAAGGAGCACGGTATTGGATCTCAAATGCGTTATTTGACTGCCGACGTAGAGGGAGCCACCTAGCGGCAGTAAGACGAAGTACAAAAACGCATTACAAAATGTACGTAGTAAATCGGGTCAATTTGCCAACAGCGTAGTTAGTCCCTGGGTTGGAGAGTGGCGCCGGCTGGCGAGAAAAAGTGTCAATACCGTGGTCCTTTAAGGTGTCCATTGAACTGCTCTCTGTCAAAACTGTATCATGCCAAGCATCAAGTACCAGTAAAGAAGATTTTTCCAAACATCTTGTTTTGTTATTGTCTTTGACCGTTCAAGTGGGCTTTATAAGATACACTGAAACAGCTCTGTTGCCAAAAACAAGGATCAAGGCAACTCCACATGTGTCATTACATTTACATGTATGTTCTATTTACAACTGACTTTGTCACAAATACTATCTTAGACATCACAAAATGTACACCGACAAATTTTATCATTATGATCGCTGGAGAGAAGGCTCCATGTTGATGTCCCAATCAGCCAGCCGTAGGTGGAAAGCACAAAACACCACGGGCAAACTGGAAAAACATGACTACATCACAACTGAAAGTCAACTGATACATTAAAGTACTTGAATGACATGTCTATTGCTCATCATACACTTGATGTCTTAAAATCCGATTGGCGTTCCATCCACTGGTTTGTCATCAAGTGTGAACGTGGAATTTTGAGGCAGCTCTTCATCGCTGCCATATGTGTACGACGGCTCGAATGCAGGAACACTTGGCAGGTCTGAAAAGGAAAGAGATTGATATTCAATTCTATACATTTCAGTTACTGATCGGAGACAGGGCAATGAAGGGTAGAACATGATTTGTTACCTGGTATCTCTGGCAGCACAGGTTCTTTCTCCTTGTCCGTGTCCTCCAACTCCAGCTCCTCTAACTCCTTCTCCAGTTCACTCATTGAAATATCAAGGTTCGAACTTGGACCTTGTGCGAGGGTTGCATTGAACTCTGCTTGCTCAGACATAAGCTGAAAGATTATGAAGATCGAAACTCATCAGTTTCACAAAGTGATCACATGGACAGTCATATCAACTAGCATTTCCCACAGGTGAGTCATACAACTGAGTCGTCACATTTTGATGACACTGGTGAGTAACGTCCAGGGAGTTTATTCCAAAGCCTCCATTGCACTGATAGGTACACATATGTAGGCTCTGAGCTCATAGAAATTTCGACCATGATGCTGATTCTCTAAAGCTTTCTTACCACATCGAGATCAGCCATAAGAGTATCCACATCATCAAGTGAAGGAGCGTCTTTCCTGGCTGCCTTCAACACCTCAGAGCCAGCACCATAAGCATCGATTGTCTGCGTGGAGAAATGAACATGGAATTTGTCATTACCTGATTACGATCACATGGAATGAACAACCATAACTGGAATAACGTGTATGATACAACACAATTAAAGCTGTCAAATCCACTGTTGGTGCTTTTCATCATAACTTGAATACTTACCAGTTTATCAGACTGGGCACCCCTGATCTGGAGTAACAAGCCCTGGATATTACTCAGAGCGGCCTCTCTCTTGTCTATCAAAGACTGAATGCCTTTCTTTTTTCTCAGGGCAGTCTTGGCCTAAAAAGGAGAATTCAACAAGAGTCTTTAACATCAGTGATGCTTTCAACATGGCATATCTAGTTTGTACCCAGCACAATATCATCTGATCCGGCTGTTTTACATGTTATTGTAGGCCTAAACCCAAGTCAGGGATGGATGAAACTGATGACGTTATGAAGAAAAATTTATCAGCATAACTTACTGAAGCACTCTGACCCTTTTTTATAAAACTTCTTGCCGCGTCTTGTGACAGTTCACAGTCAGAATACAGTGTCTCCACCTCTTTTTGAAGATCCTTCTCCCGTTGTGATAACCTGAATTCACACACAAAAGAACATGTCGTAAAATAAATCAGGTTGTTGGTTAACTGTGGCTTGACTTCAAGTTGCTTTCACAAGCGATAGGGAGACAGGTTACTCTTGATTGACAAAAGCTGCAAAGCACCACAGACTCGCATCGCATTGTCACCTTCCACCTATCTTTTCCACTTACCGAAGAATACTTTCATCAACTTCAGACACCGGTGAAACACGATGTTCATTCTTGTTGCAAAATTTCACAAACTGAAAGACATGACGAAGATAGAACAGCAACCTTTGGGCACATGGCAACTACTAGAGTGCACGCAAGGAAGGAGGATTAAAATTACATTGCCTCCTCAGGGATTCCCTTGGACAAGTCCCCTCAAGTCGTGGTCTCAGAGTTTTAGGCTAAAATCCACAAAGAAGACATTGAAGACTTTGTTGAAATTGTCCCTAGATTGATTTGAAGGATGCATTGCTATAGTTTTAAATCCACAAGGTGAGTTAATAACCCCACGCACCATCTCTTTTGATTTGGTCTCAATCAGGACAACCTTTCCATTCTTCTTCAACTGTGTCAGTACCAACATCAGATGGCGCTCATCACTACAGATGTCTTCACATTGTTTCAGCAAGTCGGAAAAACTGACAATGTCATGAAGTGTACCATTTGCCGTCATTTGATAATGATGGCCTAACAGATGGTTAGCTTTCTCCTGAAATGAAGGATTTCATTATTATCAAGTTCAGGATGAGGACTCATCACCACTTTCAAAGATTAAGACAGTGACAGAGAAGTGGGACATCTCTTCCTGTATTCTTTAGTTTCCTGTTTGGTGAACTGTGGAAATCTGACACTGCCTAAACCAAACTTACCTTGATTATTTCAACAAAGACATATTCTCCCGAAAGATCACTCTCCTTTTTGTGAGAACCAACAGCAGTACCCCACGCCCATGAGACAGGCTTCTTCACCAACAGGCCAAATCCCCATGAAATCCATCCAACATTGGTACTTGTTTCAAAATCACTCAGTTTCATAATTGTACCACTCCTAAAAAGAGAGAACTATGTTGTTGATTGATGTTATATGTTTAGTCTAGACTATCTTTACGACTACAGCGCCATCCAACATCTTTTTGAGCTCCAAAACTTGAAAACTACAGCAAACACCCCGGCGACATCTTCCTCTGCTACTATCTGAGATCACATCACATCGACTCAAGATCATGACTGATATCTATGTAGGCCTAGGCCTAGGCCTATTTGTAACATCTTTATTTGCTGATATAGGAGAGCACGGTATTGGATCTCAAATGCGTTATTTGACTGCCGACGTAGAGGGAGCCACCTAGCGGCAGTAAGACGAAGTACAAAAACGCATTACAAAATGTATGTAGTAAATCGGGTCAATTTGCCAACAGCGTAGTTAGTCCCTGGGTTGGAGAGTGGCGCCGGCTGGCGAGAAAAAGTGTCAATACCGTGGTCCTTTAAGGTGTCCATTGAACTGCTCTCTGTCAAAACTGTATCATGCCAAGCATCAAGTACCAGTAAAGAAGATTTTTCCAAACATCTTGTTTTGTTATTGTCTTTGACCGTTCAAGTGGGCTTTATAAGATACACTGAAACAGCTCTGTTGCCAAAAACAAGGATCAAGGCAACTCCACATGTGTCATTACATTTACATGTATGTTCTATTTACAACTGACTTTGTCACAAATACTAAGACATCATTACAAAATGTACACCGACAAATTTTATCATTATGATCGCTGGAGAGAAGGCTCCATGTTGATGTCCCAATCAGCCAGCCGTAGGTGGAAAGCACAAAACACCACGGGCAAACTGGAAAAACATGACTACATCACAACTGAAAGTCAACTGATACATTAAAGTACTTGAATGACATGTCTATTGCTCATCATACACTATTGATGTCTTAAAATCCGATTGGCGTTCCATCCACTGGTTTGTCATCAAGTGTGAACGTGGAATTTTGAGGCAGCTCTTCATCGCTGCCATACGTGTACGATGGCTCGAATGCAGGAACACTTGGCAGGTCTGAAAAGGAAAGAGATTGATATTCAATTCTATACATTTCAGTTATTGATCGGAGACAGGGCAATGAAGGGTAGAACATGATTTGTTACCTGGTATCTCTGGCAGCACAGGTTCTTTCTCCTTGTCCGTGTCCTCCGACTCCAGCTCCTCTAACTCCTTCTCCAGTTCACTCATTGAAATATCAAGGTTCGAACTTGGCCCTTGTGCGAGGGTTGCATTGAACTCCGCTTGCTCAGACATAAGCTGAAAGATTATGAAGATTGAAACTAATCAGTTTCACAAAGTGATCACATGGACAGTCATATCAACTAGCATTTCCCACAGGTGAGTCATACAACCGAGTCGTCACATTTTGATGACACGGGTGAGTAACGTCCAGGGAGTTTATTCCAAAGCCTCCATTGTAGTAACAGGTACCCATATGTAGGCTCTGAGCTCATAGAAATTTCGACCATGATGCCGATTCACTAAAACTGTCTTACCACATCGAGATCAGCCATAAGAGTATCCACATCATCAAGTGAAGGAGCGTCTTTCCTGGCTGCCTTCAACACCTCAGAGCCTGCACCATAAGCATCGATTGTCTGCATGGAAAAATGAACATGGAATTTGTCATTACCTGATTACGATCACATGGAATGAACAACCATAACTGGAATAACGTGTATGATACAACACAATTAAAGCTGTCAAATCCACTGTTGCTGCTTTTCATCATAACTTGAATACTTACCAGTTTATCAGACTGGGCACCCCTGATCTGGAGTAACAAGCCCTGGATATTACTCAGAGCGGCCTCTCTCTTGTCTATCAAAGACTGAATGCCTTTCTTTTTTCTCAGGGCAGTCTTGGCCTAAAAAGGAGAATTCAACAGGAGTCTTTAACATCAGTGATGCTTTCAACATGGCATATCTAGTTTGTACCCAGCACAATACCATCTGATCTGGCTATTTTACATGTTATTGTAGGCCTAAACCCAAGTCAGGGATGGATTGAAACTGATGACGTTATGAAGAAAAATTTATCAGCATAACTTACGGAAGCACTCTGACCCTTTTTTATAAAACTTCTTGCTGCGTCTTGTGACAGTTCACAGTCAGAATACAGTGTCTCCACCTCTTTTTGAAGATCCTTCTCCCGTTGTGATAACCTGAATTCATACACAAATATAAGAACATGTCGTAAAATAAATCAGGCTGTTGGTTAACTGTGGCTTGACTTCAAGTTGCTTTCACAAGCGATAGGGAGACAAGTTACTCTTGATTGACAAAACTGCAAAGCACCACAGACTCACATCGCAATGTCACCTTCCACCTATCTTTTCAACTTACCGAAGAATACTTTCATCAACTTCAGACACTGGTGAAACACGATGTTCATTCTTGTTGCAAAATTTCACAAACTGAAAGACATGATGAAGATAGAATGTAGCAACCTGTGGGCACATGGCAACTACTAGAGTGCACACAAGGAAGGAGGATTAACATTACATTGCGTCCTCAGGGATTCCCTTGGACAAGTCCCCTCAAGTCGTGGTCTCAGAGTTTTAGGCTAAAATCCACAAAGAAGACATTAAAGACTTGTTGAAATTGTCCCTAGATCGATTTGAAGGATGCATTGCTATAGTTTTAAATCCACAAGGTGAGTTAATAACCCCACGCACCATCTCTTTTGATTTGGTCTCAATCAGGACAACCTTTCCATTCTTCTTCAACTGTGTCAGTACCAACATCAGATGGCGCTCATCACTACAGATGTCCTCACTTTGTTTCAGCAAGTCGGAAAAACTGACAATGTCATGAAGTGTACCATTTGCCGTCATTTGATAATGATGACCTAACAGATGGTTAGCTTTCTCCTGAAATGAAGGATTTCATTATTATCAAGTTCAGGATGAGGACTCATCACCACTTTCAAAGATTAAGACAGTGACAGAGAAGTGGGACATCTCTTTCTGTATTCTTTAGTTTCCTGTTTGGTGAACTATGGAAATCTGACACTGCCTAAACCAAACTTACCTTGATTATTTCAACAAAGACATATTCTCCCGAAAGATCACTCTCCTTTTTGTGAGAACCAACAGCAGTACCCCACGCCCATGAGACAGGCTTCTTCACCAACAGGCCAAATCCCCATGAAATCCATCCAACGTTGGTACTTGTTTCAAAATCACTCAGTTTCATAATTGTACCACTCCTAAAAAGAGAGAACTATGTTGTTGATTGATGTTATATGTTTAGTCTAGACTATCTTTACGACTACAGCGCCATCCAACATCTTTTTGAGCTCCAACTTGAAAGACATTTTAGGCCTAGTCAACTACCGGTACTGATGTGGACTGCAGCAAACACCCCGGCGACATCTGCTACTATCTGAGATCACATCACAGCGACTCAAGATCATGACTGATATCTATATAGGCCTAGGCCTATTTGTAACATCTTTAGGCCTATTTGCTGATATCACTTCACTGCCCATACCGCACCGGTAGGCCTAGTAGAATAAATTTACCTTAGCATTTCATTGAAGACTTTGTTGAAGCAAGTAGGAGTTTTTCCATTCCTTTTAAACCTGTGTGGAAATTGTTTCACATCTATTACTGCTTGGTTGCTATATTTCAGCTCCCACTCTGTCATATCAGTCCAGAATTTCATTTTTGCATCCCAAGAAACTGGATTGATGTCCCTGCTTTCTCGAAAAGGTGAAAATAGAACAGTCATTTTGTCATCATCTCTCCAGACATCTGGAAGGTATGGACGGTGTTCATCCATATCTCTTTCATCCATATCTCTTTCACCTCCTGATAAACACAGTCTGGTCGGCTAGGAAGAAATGACAACGCAGATTTGCGTTTGTATTAAGGATTTTTTATTGAACACAAAATCATCATGCATGTCATGAAATGCGAAATGCTGAAATGTGTGATAAAAGCTGCAGTCTGGTTCAACTGATCTCCTCCAGATGGCGCTTTTGTAGTGAAATTCGTAGGACTTTGTGTATGTAAAAAGTTGAACAAATTTGATTATAGTTTGCTAATGAAAATAAAAGTCTACAAATGTTGAGTATTAACATAGGCCCTATGCAAGTAAATTAAGGCCGTGTTCGGAAAGCTTCCCCGAGGAAATTTCTTCCCCGAGCTTCGGGGAATGTGAGCATGCCCAGTGAAGGCGAAATTCCGAACGATATCATACTCCACGCAGCGTTGAAATTTTTTGATACTTGGATGAAAATTTTATGATTGACGTCATTGCACATATCGCCACCTAGCGTCAAGTTTGGAACGATATTTGAGCTTCCTCGGGGAAAGGTACTACTGTGGGTTGCAGGCGTGAAATGTTCCACGTTTAGCCAATCAGCATGTCGGATTGGAAAGAAAACGAAATGCATGCCGGGAGTTTCCCCAAGTGAGCGACCCGGCGAGTCGCTCACTTCGGCCAGGCTCGAGGAAGCCTTGGCAGCCTGCCAAATACCTTACCGAACGCTCTCCCACTTCCCCGAGCCTCCCCGAGGAAGCTTTCCGAACACGCTAAAGGTGTATAAATTTAGTACGAATCGCCTACTTTCGCATATCTAAGAATGAACTGCTGGTTCCACCTAATTTGCAGAATACAGAATACAGAATACAGAAAGTTTATTGCTCCGTAAAATTTACATAAATTTTATAGGAAGAGATACAATAAACTTGAGTGCGAATAGAATTTAAGAAAAAGAGGGAGAGATGGAGGGTAACCGGGATCTGTCTGAGGGGAATGTACCCGGAAACCCTAGTGTGCAGGGAGTGAGGTGCAGTTAAAAACAAATGATGAGTTAACAATAACATAAATCTATGCTACGAAATTAAATGCAAACAGTAGGCCTGATTAATTATTAATTAAAGCAGTAGGCCTATAAAAGGAAGGGTATATAGGCCTAAATAAAACACAGACATTAGGAGGAAGTAAAATTACAATAATTATTTACATTTCATTAAAACCATGAAAAGAAACTATTATAGTTAAAACATAGATTGCACATGTATGGCATGCCCTTTAATATCACATTTGCTTTATTGTTTCCGTACAGTACATCTTGGTTAAAAGTTCCGTTAAAAACTGTAAACCCTCATGACCTTGATAAAATATCTCTTTTTTGAGTAAAACCCTCATAGCAAAATTTGCTAACTTCGAGAATAAGGTTTCCCTCCGCATTCATTAAGTACATAAATTGATCCTGTTTAGATAACTTGTAAAATTCTGCAGGAACAGCATTCAGGATGGCGGCTCGAAGTGTGGAGAAATTGGGACAATCTAGTATGAAGTGAACCTCATCTTCGGTAATAAAATGGTTAAGTAATGAACAAGTTGGGCAGGTTCGCTGAGATCTAGGGGGTTTAGGATGTTGGTATCTTCCTCGTTCAATTTGTAAAAGATGATTACTTATTCTGAGCCTGGTGAGAGCCGCTCTCAAGCTTTTAGATTTAATAATATGTAAGTAATTTTCGAACTGGAAATGATGTTTAAACTTAGCATATTGGTCGAGTTTACCTCCGTCGGTTAGTGATGAAGCGAGTTTTTGTTTCCAGAACGATTCAAATTTTGTTTTTAGGGAAAGCTTGATGGATGATGAATTAAAAGATAATAAGTTAATGTTCAAATCCTTTGACAGTTTGTCGATGAATGAGAACCAAGAGAATGTTTTAGAATCATTTAAAATTTTGGACTCTGCCAGGGCATTTACAAGCATATCAGAATGAGAAATCATCAAAAAATAAGTGATACCCCTAGTTTGACGTCGAAAGGAGAAACTTCCTCGGTACTACTAATGACGTCATCAAGCAGAATTCCGAAGCCAGTGGAACCAATAGATTTCGTGATTTGTCATTTTGATATGATGCCAGAATGAGAAATCTTGAAAATGAGTGATACCAACGGATTCGTGGCAAATTTTTCATTTTGGCCCTCAAAATTGACTTTATTTCCCAGCAAATCATTCATGTCTTGACAATTTTTTTATGATGTCATTGCCCTGTTGTAGTTGAATGATGGCAAAAGAAAATATGCGTAAAAGGACGAAAAATGACATCAGGCAAGGCTCAAAACATGAAGGCCAAGGTCCCCTCTCTCCATCCAATCCCAAACAGAACAAAAAGAGGTCAAAATTCGTTGATTCTGAGCCGTACATTAAACGGGGGAAGCTGGACTGGCTTGGTTTCGCGATTGGAATTTGTGTCGTAATCGTCGTTGCCTCGGGTGTGACATATTTTTGGCACCGAGAAAGAAAGAGAGAGGCTGTCAGAATTCCGTTGAGTGTCCCAAGAGTCATTACAGATGGTGCATCTCTTCCCGGAGCAAGTCCTAATCGATTCTGGGGCACGTACCGACCACAACTCTACTTTGGTGTGAAAACAAGGAGCGCCAACTCGCCACTGTTTGGATTGATGTGGTTCACGCAGAGAGGCACAAATGAAATGCCACAGATCCGTCACTGGTGCGATCACGGAGACCATCTTCGATATGGATGGATGGCCCACGATGGTGTTAATTTTGGTTGGCAAGATATCATCGATGATGGATATGTGATGACCACATACTTCGCCAAACGCCTTGGTGGTCAGCATGGTGGTGACTGGACTGCCAAGTTTTTAGTCCGTCCTTGGGTAAGCTCTTAAGTCGTGTCTTTCTTATCTGGCGTGCCAGGAGAATGATCATGTTTGTCCCCTACCTAGGCATAATAGTAGGCTACCACCACGCATGATGTCAGTGGTTTTCATTTCAGTTGTTTCTAAGTGTTATTTAAACTCACTGAACTTTAAATTGTTATAACTTCAATTCCAGGGTCAGAGAAACGTCTCAATGGTGTCCTTGATGTTCTACTCCTATCTGGATGGTGCTGGGAAGCTCTCTCCAGATGTCAAAGGACGTCACATCTCATCACTGCAAGGCTATCACGACACACTTGGACATTTCACAGTAAAGTTTCCAAAGCCAGACAAGAATCTCCTGAAGTCAAATTATCTTGTGACACACACGACAAAGGTTGATAAACTGAAAGAAGTTATTTTGCAGTACATGTACCAAGAGCCAATCAAGAAAGGAAGCAATGTTCACTATGTGGCACTTGCTGGTAATATGGTTCCCAGAGGCAAGGGTGGACAAGAATCATTATTTGTCAACCAAATGACTGTAACTCTACCTTTTGAAATGGAGGTCATTTTGGAATCGGGTAGTTTTACTGACAGGCCAAACACATTTTCTGGGGATGTATTCCAAAGATCTTTAGAGGAACACACAAGCAATTTCGATGTTAAGTTTGAGAGTGTATTCAAAATGCAGGAGAAAGGTTTCAATGATAATGAAATAGGGTTTGCCAAAGCTACCCTAAGTAACCTGATAGGTGGTATTGGGTATTTTCATGGGGCTTCCAGTGTTCAGTCAGATTGGAATGAAAAACCTGTCGACTATTGGAATGCCTCATTGTATTCTGCTGTACCTTCCAGATCTTTTTTCCCAAGAGGTTTCCTCTGGGACGAAGGCTTCCATAACTTACTGATTAGCAAATGGGATACTTCCATATCTAAGGATATCATAGGGCATTGGTTGGACCTGATGAATGTTGAGGGCTGGATCCCAAGGGAGCAGATACTGGGGGTCGAAGCCAGAGCAAAGGTCCCAAGTGAATTCGTAGTCCAGAGAAACAAGAATGCCAATCCCCCCACATTTTTCCTCCCCTTACAAGAAATGGTCAAAGATATGATCAAACGCCACAATTCTGAAGATGTTGATTACCTGAAGCACATATTTCCCAGGTTGAAAGCTTGGTTTAATTGGTATAACACCACTCAAGTTGGGGCTTCACCAGCATCCTATCGATGGAAAGGTCGTGACCCAGATTCCAAGTTTGAACTGAATCCCAAAACTCTCACATCTGGCTTAGACGATGCTCCTAGAGCATCTCATCCAACAGATGAAGAGCGTCACCTGGATCTTCGATGTTGGATGGCATTGGCTTCAGGCATCATGGCTGATATTGCTGAAGCCATCAGCGAGCCAGCCGGGGAGTACAGAGACACACATTCCCTCCTGACAGACAATAACCTCCTCAACTCCATGCACTGGTCCAGGAGGGACAAACGTTACTGTGACTATGGTTTACATACCAACAAAATCAAACTGGTGAAACCAGTTCTAAAACTGCAGCCTGGACAAGCACCTCCACCTGGTGTCAATATGCAGAAAATTAGAAAAGTTATAAAAGAACCTGAATATCAGTTTGTTAGCTCCTATAGTTACATCAGTTTATTTCCATTTTTATTGCAAATATTAGAACCAAGCTCTGAAAATCTAGGTCAAGTGTTGACAGATCTTCGTGACCCTAATCTCCTATGGACAGATTACGGTCTTCGATCCTTAGCTCGATCTGCTCCTCTTTATGCCAAGCACAATACAGAGCATGATCCACCATACTGGAGGGGGGCCATTTGGATCAATATGAATTTCCTTGCCGTCCGTGCTTTACACCATTATGGGAACATTCCTGGAGCTCATCAAAATACTGCCATAGATCTCTATAAGTCCCTCAGGAGTAATATTATCAAGAATCTTTACAAACAGTACTCTCACACGGGATTTGTGTGGGAACAATATGATGATAGAACAGGGGAGGGAAAAGGGACTCATCCGTTTACAGGATGGTCGTCTTTAGTTGTGCTTATGATGGCTGAAAAATATTGAAGTTTTTGAATGAATTGTCTGACTTTACAACTCAGTCCTGGTCCACATGTAGACCACGGTTACCCGGTAATCTATATGGTGCTTTTCCCATTCAAAGCAAATACATGCACATGTAATTTATGATACCAGACAAATTCTAGTACAAATATGTATTCTCCTACAATACATGGAGGTGGAAGGGGAGCTGGAGCTGGGTGGGCAGATTTTAGAAACTGCATTTCATCTGTCATGGGATTTCACTAGTGCTTTACATGTACATTATTGTTTGAATTTGTGCTAATTCTGCTAAAATTATTGTGAAACAAGGCTAGTAATAATATTTTACTGAATAAACACACCATGTCAAATTGTATTAGTGTCAGTTCACTGCAAGGCGGGCCTATATGAATCATAATAAGCAAGAAGTCAATCTCCAGAATTCACGAATTTTCGACCCCAACCGGGGTCTTTTTCAAGTGGAACTTTACAATCTGAAAGTCTAGAAAAGACTCAAATGAATCACATGTTCCATATGAATCACATGTGAATCACATGTTCAATGAAAGAACAAACAACAAGTGATTTGATAGTTAATCATAATATTTGTATCATATTGACAAGAAAAGCTCTGGACATGATTCCTTACTCCATGTTCGAAGAGGAGAACAGCGTAGTAAAGGCATTACTAGGCTTAATCACCAAAGTGCATCTTGAACCACCAAGGATTAAAATCGCTCCATCTTTGATCTCCAAACGTAGCCCAGAGGTGAAGTGACAGGAAGCCTTGATATTTCAAGATGGCAAGTGGAACTGGCATCTCGTAGGAGAATTGTGCCCTGTAAACACCAGCCCAAGTCATGAATGACCATATCACTGGCAGGAGAGCCTCTGAGTGATCCTACACCAGTTTCATGTTATTTTACACGGATACATGTACATCTATATACAGCCACAGAGAAACCTGGAGTGAACTGAAGTTTCAGTGGAAGTTAATGTTATGTCTAGAGACGAATGCGGATTATCCTGATAGGAATGTTGAACAGCATGGAGGACAGTATTAAAGCGAATTGATATCGAAAAAATTTGATTTAGAAATAGAATTTGAAAGGGGACAAATTTTCGGGAAAAAATGTAAACAAACTACTCCAGAATGTCAACAAAGAAATGTTCGTGCATTCTGATTCATGGCTGAAATTTTGTGTTTACAAACACCAGCCAAATGTAAATAAAATCCGCTATCAATTCGCTTTAAAACCACCTCAATCAGATCTAGCTGACAAGCCTCGCAGACATGTTGTGCCCCTGTACATCTCTCTACCATGGTAGTATTCCACCAGCGATGACAGCAGCTCCCTCTGAAACAAGACCTCACCCCCGGTTATGATTAGACAAAGCCCCAAAAGCTCCATTTTAGACAAGAAGAGACCAGAAACTGCTGTAGTATTTACAGGACAATCATCACAACACACTGGAGGATGGACCAATTTTCAGAATGATTACAATCCCAGTGTAAACACTTGGGTCAACCTCAAAATTTTGCAAAATAATTGTTAACAAAATAGTCATGGGTTAAACGTTTGTTCATAAATGGTTCAAATTTCAGTGTTATCGAAGTCCACCCCAAGCTTTATACATGCATCAGCACAGCATCACAATGCTGTCTGGCTCGGCCACTTCCAGCAAAACATCCTTCAGAAGTTCAACTCTCAGGCCACAGACAGGAAAAGGGACATTCAGGCAATAGGCAGGGCTGAAGACACAAGGCCAGTTTTAGCTTCATCCCACTTGAAATCTACGAGTGATGGTGTGCGAGTGTGGATGTTGAAATCCCACTCTCTACATCCAATTGCAGGTACCGGTAAGCTTGTCTACAAAACAATAAACCTCTAAAACTCATGGAAAATCATACAAAAGCAAAGAGAGTGCAAAACCTACCCAAATCATGTATACAAATCCCCGTATCTAATCCCAGAGATAAAAGTTTATCTTGGTCCAGGTGTGACCAAAGTCTAGTGTCTCCAAACTAAATGAGTGCAAACTTCACTATTTCATGACTGAATGCATGTCACCCAACTCCCTGCAAGATGTACCACCTTCTCCAAGGGATGGGTTTGCTATTAACTAGAAGCCCTCATTACCTATTTTGGCAGTGAAACTAGTACCTACTACTCCCTATCATAGGCTAAGATGAACAGCACTCAACACATGATGTTTCAGAAACACCAAGCATCAAGTCCTAAAACAATGTGCAACTTGAAGTCATGAAATGGAATTGCTTTAGTAATCAATGTTTAATCCATATGCAGTGGTACATGTTGTCCAGAAGGCCTTAAAACTTGCCAAATGACTAGTCCACACATACAACACATCAAATGTTATGTTCCAAACGAAGGCGTACTCTAACCACCTCAGTAAATGGTGCCGTGGCCATACCGTCAATGATTTGGCAATGTTTCTGTTCCTCGTCACCTACGCTATGGAAAATGACGAATCAAACACTGAAATTCAATATTGCGGTGAAAATCATCATAAGTGTACTTGATGTGTTTTTTCTCTTGAATAATAATAACACGTTCCTGGCTCCCACCAGCAAAGGACAAAGAGGCAACTATATATTTCATTATCATTTTCAAAATTTCACATTAGTAAAACATATATACATTGTCATAACATGAAGGTCCAGACTTTTAATACATATATATTGCCGGGGCGAGCCAGCAAAAGCACATATCCAGCTCATTTGCCTAACAATAAATAAGTTTCTATGCATCTGCCAAACCCTGCAGCAGACCAAGATCATTAAACAAAGCTGGTGCTAGAAATATCCTCCAACCAAGTCAGGTTGCAGGATAAACTCTCTTTCTTCCTGAAATTAGAGAAATCTGATTCTGCTTTCACATCAGAAATGTGAAACTTCGCTTGAAGTGAGCTGTTTGATATTCCCCGAAACCCCAGCAACATGACCCTGCAGTTGCTCGAAAATGTTCTCAATCTGTTGAGACTTAAGTGAAAGACAGCAGGCACCAGAGGATAACACATTACTTTTGAGTCAAGCCTCTCTTAAGGGTTAACAGTTGAGATCTGATCTACCAAAATGCAGACCAAGGCAATACACTGTAATTGGACCAATGCTGCTAGAGATTAATGCATGTTCCCTGAATCAAATTAGAATAGAGTTGATGAGGTAAAATTCAATGACTCAGTGACCAAGCTCAAGTTGAGATATGACTGAAGGTCACTTGACTATAGGACCAAGTTTGGAGCAAAAATCCTCTTTGGTCAATACACTATGATAGAATATACTGGTACTCAGACAGCAGTTTGGGACTACAGTATGACTGCCCTGGTCATCATTCAGTAGACCAGAGAGAGATCGTGACTGTGGAATAACCCTGATACAGGCAAACTAAGATAGCACTACATCCTCTGCTGTACCACAACAGTACAGGGTAAAAGAAATGCTATTTCTGCTCAAACCCAATGATATTTGCCATGGAAACTTGATTCAGCACGGGTTGACAGCTCAGAATGTTTTCCTATGGACTGCCCTCGGACCTTCCTCATCATACTCTCGTTTTGAAACCCACATCTTCTTGAATGTGTCTAATGACGCTAGGATAGAGCCACTGAAAGGGAACGACATCGAATCAACTCTCAATATTGACAATAACTTTAGTGAAGGAAAGAGTCATTTGTTCTCCAACAAACTGAAACAACTGCCTCAGTTAAGAAGGAGTGTAAGCACAATGATTTTCATCCGAGTTAACCGGACACTCACCCTATCCATGTTGAATATAATCTTTCTTGAGGTGCTGATATCTGTGCAGAGGAAGAGAAGAAAACAGTATCAGAATCTAAAATTTATGGCCTCGCATGAATGGGGGGAAATGGAATGAGGCTGAAGGATTATAATATTTGACAGAATCACAGCCACTTCTAATTATTTCACCTCTAAGTCTAAGATTGCCATGACTCATATATGACTCACCCTGATTTTTATATCCTTTGGTGACAACTTCTTGACTTCACTCAGCAACCTATCACCAAAACCTGCAAGATGAAATACGACACAAATGTACCAACTATATTACTTCTAATTCCTACAGAGATCCATTACTCGTTCAGATAGAGAGATCAACTCTCACAATAGACCACCGTTTCCAACGGTCTCTGGTTTCCGCCTACATTACACTGCCAATCACAGAGTCTCATTCTAAAGGCTACTACTGATTGGCTCTCCTACTTCATGTTCTACTCACCCTTGAATAATGTTGATCCTCCCGATAAGACGATGTTAGAATAGAGTGTTTTCCTAAGATCCATATCGGATTTCTGTATGGCATATATTAGAACTTCATGTAGACCTTCAAATTCTTCCCCAATCAGGTCTGGTCTGAAGAGTAGCTCTGGAGCACGGAATTTGGCAGGTCCCACCTACAAATGACATAAGTCATCACAATATCAGTACCTTCTTAAGTCTACTAAGCAAGGCTACATGTCCAGCTCTTGGTTGGTAGCTAACTGACACTGACGAAGATGCAACTGATCACGGAAACGCTCGAGGGAGGTGAGTGGTGATCAGTTTCTGTACTTACCTCTAAAATGCTACCATCTGGAAGTGTATAATGAGATTTCTCAGTTTCTAATGTCTCTTCCTTTTGGGGATTTATAGATAAGTAACACGCCCTCTGAAACAGACAGGAATGTAGTTAACTTACAGACACTTAAGATTGTTCCAATCTCACTCTTAAAGAAAACCTCAGGAACTAGCGTTACCTCCTTTATTGTTCTAACTATTTCTAGTTCTGCTGATGTATGGAAGTTCTGTCCCTCCTTCCTCAGAAGGAGTTGAAGATATCTCGTTACGTCTCGACCTGCCAGGTCAACTCGCATGATACTGTGAGGCATTGCAAAACCTTCATAAATAGGCACGGCATGAGTAACACCATCACCAGAGTCGAGAACAACACCAGTAGTGCGACCAGTGGCATATCTGAAATGAAATGTGGGCAGTTTTTAGGGCTGTCAATGTGTCAAATTGTGAGAACGCATGAAATACCGAGCTATGAAAGTTGCCTCAACTCTGCCATACACCGTACTGGAACTGTAGTCATGGTAGTGTCGCACACGATGTTTCCACCAAGTGTATACTCACAAACTAAGTACAGCCTGCATGGAGATGAAGAGTGCTGGGACGTTAAAAGTCTCAAAGAATATCTCCCCTGCCTTCTCTCTATTTCGTCGAGGATTCAGAGGTGCTTCAGTCAGCAGCACAGGATGCTGAAGTATAGAACATATCACAGCTACTGAAGGGATTGTTACACAGAGTGGATCTTGCAAGCAAACATGATGAACTCTCTCAATATTTTATCTTACAGCACTGACACAGAAAACAAGGACTTCTATCTTCTTTAGTAGTAACAGGGCAAGTGAAGAACACTCTAACTGGGCACAATGATAACCAGCTTTGTGTGTAGGCCTACTTACTTCTTCCGAGAATGTCTGTAGCTGGTCCTTGGAGTATATATACTGCCAAATGCGCTCCATGTCATTCCAATCCTTGACGATGCCATGTTCCATTGGATACCGGATACTTAGCAAACCTCGATGTTCCTCTGCCTTTGGACCGAGGAAGATGTCGCCTTCGAGGGCCCCGGCCATGACACGTACATGTTTGGGTCGTCCAATACTGGAGGACAAAATCAGGTGAGAATATTACAGGTCATTCAGAGCAAGTCGAATTGAAATCACCGATTTCAGTTATCCTGCAAGACTGCAAACATATATCTGAGTGGGAACTTGCCTCATTGCTTTACACATTCCTGCTACCTGTTGGCAGGAAAGGAATACTTTGTGTTTGAAACCCCTATGTAGGGAAGGCCACTGGGTTCCATCATTAATCACCAATGATTAAAATCGCTACGTCTTCTGACCCCACTCTGACTCTTGAGTGTGGTCAGAATGCACAGTGACGGGAGGCCTTGATATTTCAAGATGAGATGCTGGGATGAAATCAAAGCGGAGTTGGAATTCTTGATTTCACCAGCACCCCACCTCACTTGGATATGATAGAATGTACTTGTATTATTGACCGCTGGATTTGCTCTCTAGATGCCTACAAAGCACGAATTGCATTTCATCTGCATATGACAAGTTCAGTTACCAGGACAGAGCTTTTCAAAATAACATCTGGTCAAACACAACAGCATGGCAATATGAACACGCAATGTAATCAGAAAATCAAAATCAATGCCATGAGTAAATATCATTTGATTTAGGTATTGGGACGATGTACAGTAGGTTTGGTTATAGATTGGCCTACACTGAATAGATTGCTTTGAAGGAGGAAGATTACATCATGTAAGCAAGGGATAATGAATGTCATTTTTTCATCCATGAATGAAATGAAGAGCAAGAGGGCGCATATCATGAATTTGGCACTTCATGGCCACTGTATTTAACTTTTTGGTCCAGGGGGGCAGAAGCCTCTCGGGGGCAGAAGACCTCTTTTTGCCATTTATTACCCAAAATCCACATGAAAATCACATTTTTTGGTTGGCTC
>NMRB01000145.1:196901-234452 GCA_002633025.1 Notospermus geniculatus
CAAAACTGCCGTCTCAGTTGAAGCGAGAAACAAAATGGCGGCCATCCATTCCTAATTCGTACCTAGGCTCAAAACTACGGTACTGGGTGTACTTTTGTAGATCGAACTATACCCAGGGTATAGTTTTGTAGGACGACATTGAACCTGGGTATATTTCTGTTATACCCAGGACGACATTAACCGATTCGGCGCTAGTGTAGGCATGACATTTTACAGTATGCTGAAGAGTAACAAAGGTGTGCTCCGGAGGGGCTCTGGGGGCCTCCCCAAGAAAATTTTGGAATGTAGATGCTCTGACTCTGAGACGTGATTTCAGTACTATTATTAACCAAATTTACACAATTACAAGGTTGATTTTTTTCTACTTGCCCAGAGCGGAACTCTCTTACTGATGTGGGGAGGTGCACGTGCACCCAGTGCATTCCCAGCCTATGCCCCTGTCACAGTTGAGTTACCCATAGAGAGCCAACTCACGCGAGAAGACTCTCCCGTAGATAGGCAACTTGATGACCTCTTATCAAACGAATGTCCGGCTTCACTTACTGAGAGATGGCAGGAGAGGAAGCAATGTGTGAACATAAGCTGATTAAATAATCCATACCAGCAGCCTGGTCGGTTCGGGCTGTTTCTTCGTCCTCTAACACTGCACCAGCGCGCTGAAAACAGATTTATCTGAGATTTATCTGGTAGTCATGGTAGTAATGCACTAGCAATAAACACAACTTTCACAGACTTTCAAAGTTATGTTGGTTGAAGATCTTTTGGTCAAGGCTCGGATGGAAACCACAGTTGATGTCAGTGACATTCATGGCGCACAACTGATTTTGACAGCTCTTCAATGGAAAATCACCCCTTTATATACCCCCAAGTATACAGTAAGAATCCTGAACTCCCCTCAATGACACTGTACTCTTACCTTTAAAGCTTGAACAACACATTTCATGTTGGCATCTGTTGGATGTTCACAAAGGAACCGAACCAGTTCGTTCAATGCTGCCCGCAGTACATTAACGCGTTGCTCAGCCCCAGGAATTCCAATCTAAAATGAAGAAATAGAACAGTCAGGCCATACAGCCAGCTGCCATCACCAGTGGTAATTAATTCAACAGAACAATTTGGGGCCGATTTCACAAAGAGTATTTAAGACTTAGACGCGTGTAACTTCGTCAAATGCATGGTGGAAGTGCCTGCATTTAGTGAAGTTACACCCTTTGTGAAATCGGCCCTTGGTGTTTAAGTGAGTTAAGATAATTCTAAAACAGACGACAATGTTTTCCACAGGACCAAAATGCGCAGTATCTTTGTCGAATTGAACTTGAGGACGCCCGACCGCCCGCCACTTTCGGTAATTTAATAACCAGGACTTTCTTCGAAAACCTGGTTAAAAACCATTTTTTGTTCAACCACTTTCTTTTCACAAGCTTTCGAAAACTTGCTATTTTCACAAATACGCACGTTTTTCGCCACAAAAATGAAGAAAACGCCTCCCGAGCGCCGCCATGTTGGTTTAAACTACAATACAATACAAACAAACCTCCACCTATTTCAAGACCGTGTTCAATGAGATCGTCGAAAGCACAGTGAGACAAGATGGCCAGTGGGTCCATCTATCGTTTGATGGCTGTAACTACGATTGCCGGAAAATCTCGTCAGTGGCGGGGAACCGTCCTGAAGCAATTGACGAAAAATCTCGTCAGTGGCAGGGAATGTGTTAAATCCTGTATGTACCGGTACTATTGAATATACCTTTTTTATAACCGGGCATTGGAGCTGCATTAAGCAAGAGGTCTGCGCAATGTGAGTACCAACACCAGTAAGTATTTGACTAGACCACAGAGTAGTCTCTACATCTGACGATTTAAGAGACTACTGTCGCCCTCTTGATTCTGGCTGTGATTCGTCGGAATACGTCCAATCAGAATACGAATCTTCTCTGATGACGTATCGGCGGCAGGTATTCCCCAAAGAAGCCAAGTTTCCAAGATTGCGTCTGGCATCCAACATTTATCGCTTCGAATATTCAGCGAGGTAGTGCAACGAATGTCAGCGAGATAAACACTCAGTGACCTATCCCAGCGATGTTTTGTGTCATTAGCTAAACATCCTGGGGATAGTCCGTTGAAGAAACCACCCTGCTATCTCATTTCGACTCCTGTAGCTTGCCGTGAGAGCGTTGCACACAGATGTACACGATGTCGGCATGATGTACAGGTCTGCTAACTGATGCGCGCGCATCCTGCCTGGTAGGAATTCCGACCACACTTCCGGTATGGCGGACCCCGACACCAGTTCCTAACGTGCTGCACGGTGGAACTGGATACCGGTTTAGTATTTGACCAAATTTCCAATTTTGAAACTATGACTACGATTGCGCAGCTTTCCGACGCGGACTTCAACTACCAGAATGAATTGTAGTCCGGTGCAGACATCCATGATAAAAAACGATTTGATAGACGATTGCAAATAACATAACATTGTGGCAGAATAATTTTGACTAGCAATCGAAAGTGCACGTAAATCGCAAATATTATAGTCGTGTTTCAAGTCGTAACGACTTGGATTATATTGTACGACTTCAATATTCTTTATTTATCCGCATTCCCAATTTATAAGGCCAAATTTTCTGCCTTCAATTTATGGTATTTGACGAATTGAAAACTTCTATCAAATCGCTTTTATTAAGGATATCCATAGCGGACTGCAATTCATTCTCGTATTTGAAGTCGTAGTCGGAGTCGGGCCGCTGCGCAACCTCTCAATTACATGTAGTATAACGCCGTTCCCGCTGGCGCGCGTCACGGTCGTCATTGACGAATGTAATTCACCAGGTGTCGAGGGAAAAAATGCTGTCAATCGTCACAGTGGCGAATGTAATTGCTTTTTGACGAAGGTAGGTATCTAGTACATAATATATAGAATTCTATATTCTATTATTCAATGTATTGTATGTATTCTATATATTATGTACTAGATACCTCCCTACGTTTAGCCCCCGACCATAACCCTAGCCCTTGACCCCGAGTTTGGCCCTGATAACCCTACTGACGACTCTCAGAGGTGCCTGTGGTACAATAATTAGGTCAATGTTAGCCCATTCAGAACCAAAAAGGTAAAGGTACAAATATCTCAGCAGCGCCATCTATTATTTTAGTTTTGCGTCAAACGTTTTGTAGGTACATCCTAGTACTAAGGCATTGCGAAGGAAATTTTTAAAAAAAATGATCCACGGGGCACAACGACATTAAAAACCGATTTTCACGAAAGCGATTGCAGCGCCCCCTTTATCTTAATTCATGCTGAGGCATGATGGGACACCACCATGCAGCATCATCCAATCAAACTTGCAGTAAAAATTCCCTCATTAAAATTTGTCTAATTTGTCCGAAAGTGAACAGGTCCCCTTTAAGAAAACGCGAGCGCCACCTGTTGTCTTCGCGTCGTATAATGTCTTCGTGTTGTATGATGTCTTCGTGTCGTATGATTGTCTTCGTGTCGTATGATTGTCTTCGTGTCGTATGATTGTCTTCGTGTTGTATGATTGTCTTCGTGTCGTATGGTGTCTTCGCGTCGCGTGCATAGGTCTTATGTATGGTGTGTGGATGTCCTTGTTTTGAAAGATACGATGTCTTTGTTTCAATTACAATGTCTTTATTTTAGTACATAATGTCTTCGTTTTTCTACGTAACGTTCTCGTTCTAACTGTCCTTGTTTTCGCCTCCACGTCCTTTTTTTACGGTAATAACCGCCCATACACGTGGTCATGAACTTTGAACCCTAAAATAGCAGTCTAAACTGACGGAGTTTTTTGGCGGCGCATGTTCAAGCACTGATGATGATTCAAGGGCCCAATCAGCCACTGGGGAGGCAGTAAGGGGCACTCTAAAATTCTTTGTGAAGCATTGTGAAGAGGTCATAGTTGATGACTACTATGAACAAATAAAGACTGAAGAAAAACGAAGAATATCATTTTGGACTTACTTTTTTTCACGAAAAAAAGTGAAGAATGTTTTTCAGAAACCAGGGGGGGGGGGGGGCCTAACAACTGTATGATGATTCATTCAAAACTAGAAATTGACTTACAAGTCAATTTGAAGACCGCCCTTGGAAATTGGGATACTAGTAGGGAGAGTTCACTCATATCAAAATAATTAGCTGTCCAGTGCAAAGAAATGTAGTAGTATTTAAAAAGACAGCAGAGGGTTAATGGATGAGGTTCAATAGACAGCATGCATGATCAGGAGGTTAATGATCAACTGGTCATTAAGTGGGTCACTAGGTCAGGGAAGTAGGTCCGTTCTAACCTACAATTCATCAGATTAATTTGATACCAAAGATGAATACCTTGGCTCAACTGGTCTTTAGTTCAAACCTACACTTCATAAGCTTCAGTTTGATACCAAACACGACTATCTTAGCTCTAGCGGTCTTTAAGTATGTCAGTAGGTCATAAAAGTGGGTCAGATGGAATCTAGTCTGTATAAGCTTCAGTTTGATACCAAACACGACTACCTTACCTCTAGCGGTTTTTAAGTAGGTCAGTAGGTCATGAAAGTGGGTCAGATGGAATCTAGTCTTTATAAGCTTCAGTTTGATACCAAACACGACTAGCTTATCTCTAGCGGTCTTTAAGTAGGCCAGTAGGTCATAAAAGTGGGTCAGATGGAATCTAGTCTTTATAAGCTTCAGGTTGATACCAAACACGACCACCCTAGCTCTAGCGGTCTTTAAGTAGGTCAGTAGGTCATGAAAGTGGGTCAGATAGAATCTAGTCTTCATTAGCTTTAGTTTGATATCAAACACGACTACCTAGCTCTAGCGGTCATTAAGTAGGTCAGTAGGTCATGAAAGTTGGTTAGATAGAACCTAGTCTGTTCATACCTCATATACGACTATACCTTAGATCATGCCACATATAGTACATATACAGAACAGCTCTCCTCACTTGACTTGCATATTCATTCCCCAAACGAGGATTAATCAATCCACATGTTTTGCACTTTGATGACAAATATCATGTCCTAGTCCTAGTTATGTTATTTTTAGAAGGCCAGGGAGCGCTTCAAAAAATACTGATTTAGAAATAAATAAATAGGCCTACAGACGCATTCATGACATTGTTTATAAAGTCCGATTTCCTAGTATTTACAACCAAGTTTTGCCACGTGTATCACGTCAATGTGGTTAGGAATGTTGTGTGTGCAGCCGACAGTTTCAAGTTCACTACCTACCATCAGCACTAACCAGAAGGCGGAATAGTGCCAGGCAAGTGTGACACAGCCAGTCCAAAATGTAAACAAAGAACACGTGTCGACCGTCTAAGAATTGATGACACCACCCTATCTCCACAAAAGACGGAACAGCCATAATTGACGTCACAGAGGGGCTGGACTGTACAATGTATTGATCCGCGAAAATGATGCTGAAACAATGCGTAAATATCGCGATAGTCGATATCGATATCGCTCGGAAACCAAATGTTGCCAGGAGAGGGAACAGAGAAAGTCAGTAAAACCAATGAAGACCGCCACCATTGAGGTGGTGGCGGTCTTAATGATTATAGTGACATGCATTTCAGGAGAGAAATCTGTAAGCAGCTCTCAATATTCCATGTGTGGTGAAGCTTACCTTAATAGTCAATATTCCATGTGTGGTGAAGCTTACCTTAATAGTCAGAAAAAGTTCTGTCATCAGAAGGGTAAACCCATGATATCGAACAGGGTTTTCAACAAATATTCGTAATCTATCCTTCATTTCAACTTGACATCTGAAGATTAAGGAAAAAAATATCTTACCCTAAACTCATGGGATAATAAACCATATGCATTCTACTAGTATAGGCCTAGTTCGAGAAGATCATAAAACTAGTCTGGCAGGACTTCAGAAAGAGAGAACAAAGACTGAGGATTGGACCAAAATTTCAGACAAATGATTACAAGACAGCGAATCAAACCCTAATTTCAGACAGATGATGTACGCTGCAGACAAGGGGAGGCAGGGCTCTAATTAAACGAGCAATGATGACAGCATTTTTTGACCGGACTGAACACCATGGTAGCAAATATCATCATACCTCTTCATTAAAACTAGCAAAAACTTAATTGGTTGCTGTTCAGTCGTTTCATTCAATGGCACATATCTACGGACAAGCCAGTCACACATGCTAGCGCCAGTGTATGTAAAATTTGGTTCCAGAACAGCCTGAAATAGAATATACTAAAAGTAAAAACAATGCAACAGTTTAATTTTATTGCCCTCTTAATGTGTATTTATGATAAATAAAAAGGCAATTTCCAGAGTGTTTTGCGAATTTTCGACCCCAACCGGGGTCTTCTTCAGGCTGGAACTTTTTACAATCCGAAACTCTAGAACAGAACACTCTAGAACAGAACAGTCTGTTCTAGAGTTTCGGATTGTAAAGTTCCAGCCTGAAGAAGGCCCCGGTTGGGGTCAAAAATTCGCAAACACTCTGGAAATTGCCTTTTTATTTATCATATATTGTGTCAATTTTTGTGCTTTTCTTCCCTTTGGTTTAATGTGTATTTACATTTTCATCAAAGGAACAGTGCTAAGTCTAATGCGCGTATCCACTACAGCGGTTTCCAACATGGTTTGCGGCAAGTGGAGCGGTTTTCACAGGCACTGGGATAACACACACACTCAGTGTTATTCTACCATCGAACGATCATCCTAAACCTTGTGAAAACCACACCGCTTGCTGTAAACCGCGGCGGAATCTGCTGTCGTGGAAACGAGGCTTTAGGGTTTGGAATTGATGCAGACAGAAATCAGAATTTTTTGCCTTGCATCAAAATTTCTTAGAGAAGCATGTTAATGTATAAACTCCCTACGCAGTTGTGTACCGCGCCCCCTTCGGTTTACCCGCTCTCCACAACTGCTTAACTTCGTAAAATTCGCCGCGTTTGGTCAACAGATGGCGCTGAGAGAGTCGACCAATGAGAGCACCGAGCAACCGGTAACCAAGCTGGCCTGAGACACTTTTTCATTGGCCGAACGGTTCGTAGCCATGGTAGCACAAGAACATCCGTTGCCAACGGGCCAAAGAGTTCTAAAAGCAGCGTGCTGATAGGCTGTAAAACTCGCGCCAGACCCTGACGCCATCTGTTGACCAAACGCGGCGACTTCCACAAAGTAAAGCAGTTGTGGAGAGCGGTTAAACCGAAGGGGGCGCGGTACACAACTGCGTAGGGAGTTTAGCTATGTAGAACACTCAATGGCAGTGTAATAATAATGATAATAATAATGTGAGTTTTTATATAATGCCTTTTACTGCAATGCAGTGTCAAGGGCGGTTCACATTTTTACCCCAGCTATAGGTCTGTTCATTCCAATTTCAGTTCTCCACTCCCTGGGGAGTATTACAGTCCCGGCAGCCGATTTCAGCGCTCTTGGACTAACATTCACAAAGACCATCACTACCAGCCAGGTACCTCTTTTACACCTGGGTGGGGTGAAGCAAGTGAGGCAAAGTGAGCAAGTGAGGCTGAAAGGGTAAATGTCGTCCTGGGTATATACAAAGATTACCCAGGATCTCAATCTTCACTAAAACAATACCCTGGGTGTATAGTTTCGGTAGCCGAACATCACCCAGCATCGTAGTATGACACCTGGATTAGAGGTTGTCTCGCCCGTGGTCACGTGACCGCCTGAAGAATGTCATGAACAGTTAAACTCAACATATCCCGGCGCGAGACCGCGAGATTTCACGGGATTTCTAAATAGGACTCGTTCCTAGGCACTGATTGCGGATGCTGGGTGATGGTCGGCTACCGAAAGTACACCCAGGGTATTGTTTTAGTGAAGATTGAGATCCTGGGTAATCTTTGTATATACCCAGGACGACATTTACCCTTTCAGCGCAAGTGAGGCTCAATGTCGCAAGCGAGTGTGTTTTTTTCTTGGTCAGGACTGGAATCGAACCCGGGACCCTCTGATCTAGAGTCCGTCTTGCTAACCACTAGATCACGCCACAATATTGGTATGAATAAGCTGCTACTCCACAGATATGTTATCAGATGTTGGTGTATTATCTTATTATTTAAAATTTTAATCAAATTGCTGGCAAAACAAATGTACTGATCGTCATACTCACTTGTTCAAATATCACATTTACAATATCTATCACATCACCAAGTGTCACTGGTGTATCATTTAGATCACTGATTAATGGCATCATGAATTCGTCTAGGTTTCCTGGGGAGGTGGTCATTTGAAAAACAACCTGCTTGACTCGATCTATTGCATATTTATATGACGGTGTGGTCAGATCACTAGGGACGGCTGCCCATGATGACATTGTTTCTAGTCGTCCACAAGGATTTGCAACTTGCTGAAAAGTAAAGATGCAAAGTGTATACCACTATTGCAAGATTTTTATGAATTTCCAGAAAAGGACGCTGCTGTGCAATACATGCATTATTATTTGAACAGAGTTACCTCTTCTATTTGAAAATTAACAATGTTATCAGCTGGAGTTTCACAGCCACCGAGGTGACTGGCAGTGCATTACCCTAGTCAACTTGAGTTAAGCATGCGTACACCATCGATTTTACACACTACATTACACTTTTTCATCAAAACTCCAATTTTTGTTCGAAAACGTCGGTTTATAACAGAACACATCTACAGAGCAGGAGACAACCTAACAACCTTTATCCATGTTGGTTTCGATCTCAGAATACACTCTTCTAACGGGCGTCAGGCCTAATAAACCGTCAGAGTGACATAATCGTGTGGAAAAAAGGTCTTTGCGTTCATAGTCCTTATATAAGTTGAATATATTAATAGTCATGGATGAAGGGCACGGTCAGGGATATTTTTCTGACAGGACTACGATTCATGCAGATAATTTCGAAGCGAGCAACAAGTTTTTGACATCCCGCGCAAAAGAGCGTCTGCTACCGCGAAGAACAAACATAAGAATAAGCCGCTCTTGTCAGTGTACAAATCACCATAGTGTTAATAGGCCGGTGTCACAGGAATCAAGGTCCGCCCGGAATCAAAGTTCGGTTCTATTGTTCAGCGAGGGATTAGAACATATGTCTATAGACACCATGACCATTCGAATGTAACCTTACAATAGCGGGCTACTGTTTGGCGGACTTGCATTCCTAGGACGTTGATTCCTGTCACACCTGCTTTCAGTGAAAACTTGCCCTGCCCTATTCATGCCATAAATGCCTTAATCATGTCAATGGAACTTGATCAATATTGCATCACAACACTATGTGATCTCAAGCACAATGCCAGGTATTGAGGCTGTGGTTTATTTCTCCAGGAGGCCTGAACCAAAATCATGGCATTACCAGTAGGCCTATCGTAGAAATGGACATCAGACAGCCTGGGGCCATATTTGCGAAGGCTTCGTAAATATGGCCCCTGGAGCCATATTCCCGAAGCCATCGTTAGGTTAACGATGTCGTTAAAACTTGGAAAATGCATAGCGTAACGACATCGTTAACCTAACGACGGCTTCGGGAACATGGGTCCTGGTCTCCACAAAAAACTAAGGTCGTTATTGGACACTTTCTGTGTGGAACCCTCTACATAAAACAAGTCGGGAACCATTGTCATCGTCAACATGCCTTATTCTTGTTAGTTCAGGAGTTAGTGCAATTTTGTGTTTTGGGTTTGGGCCAACTGGTGGCCAAGCCAAGAATTGAATCGGACCGGAGCTTGGTGTCATAGGTAATATGACATAAGGGTATTATGTACCAAGTTTAAGGTCAATAACCCCAGCTGTTACGAAACGTGCCACAAGAAGACAAAATTCTGAACTTTGACCTCTGTGACATTGAAATATAGGTCAAATCAAAAAGCTGTTATATGTTATATATACATGTAGGCTACCCATGATCGTTAAATACACAGATAAAATGATTTTCCGACATACTTATGTCCCTAAAATGAGTTTCTTTTGCTACTCGAACCCAGAATGAGACACCGATTTTCTCCGGCTGATGCCCTCTTGCATTGACTGGATACAACTGCAACTGGAGTCTAATTCTGACTACCAAGGGTTGTGACATCGCTCCGCCCTCTGACTACGCCCGCACAAACCCTTGACGAACTTCGCTGTGGGAAGCTTTTTCCAACCGGATGTTCCTTTTTGTGGACTAACTCCCATTGTTAGTTTTATAATAGCCGTTTTTCATCATAGATCGTTAACATTTGCAGTAAATCTGAACATTTCTAGATACCACGTCAGTCTTTCTGTACACCTACCTTCTCTGTTTTAGAAAATTTCGTTACTGTTACTCAACTGCATAGTTCATGCGAGTAGTGAATCATAATTGATAGAATGGCTGGACAATTTGTGACCATCCACCACAAAATACAGAGCGGTTGGTTTAACTGACTTCGTGCCAACCTAGCAGCGAGGTTGGCTAACAAGTGTTCTGACTGGTGCACCGCAATTCGAGGTGCGAGAGAAACAGAAATCCTAGCGAAGTTCTCCATGGGTTTGTGCGTACGAAGTATGAGGCAGTACAGACTAATGGGCTGGTATTCATAAAAGATAGCAAATGCTTTTACTTCAAGTTTTGTAGTACAGTTACATTGGACCTTGCTGTGCAAATCTTAAGTAAAAACATTTGCTAACTTTTATGAATACCAGCCATGGTAGGCCATGATGGGACACACCTTGAATTCATATCAAGTAGAGACACAATGTACTCATTTTGAGTTTTCTCAGTTCTCCAGTCAATGTACACTCGGCCCCAGTGTGTATCCGACGTCCCGGTCTCCTACACACTGGCACTTTTGGGGCTCAAAAGCCGGTAACACCACTAGATGGCACTCCACTGGGCTCCAGCCAATCACCACGCTTTCTCACTCATAATTCCCGCGGAAATTACTCCCAGGAAAAACCCAACCTCGTCTCCAGGGGTATAGTTCGCTCAGACAACCGTGGACCACTCGCCATATTGTCAACCTGGAAACGAGGTTAAGAAAACCGAAGGACCCGTGCTGCCATCACGCGGTCGTCATGACTGTTATTCTCTAAAAGAGCCAGACGCGGAGTGTGATTTACCGAAGGGGTGAGCCCGTAGCGTCTGGCCAAGCGAGACTACAGTCAATGGGGCAGAGCATCAGCTGGAGAAAATTGGTGTCTGATTCTGGGACAAACTCAAGTCATGGAAAACAAATGAGTGGAAACAAAATCTGCTCATATGAGGTGCTCGGTGGTGTAGCGGTTCGGGTCTCCGACTAGCGGTCAGAGGGTGCCTGGTTCGAAACCCACTGCGCGTGAGACTTTTTGTTCTTTGGAGACATAACTTGTTTATTTGATTCGAGACAACAGACACTCAGGTGGAAACAGCTGAGAAACTTTTTAACCAGTGGAGACCCAGTTATGTCCACCTGAGTACCATCTTGACTACTCAAGGGTTGTGACATCACTCCGCCCTCCGACTACGCTCGCACAAACCCTTGACGAACTTCGCTGTGGGAAGCTGTTTCCAACCGGATGTTCTGTCCGTGGACTCACACCCGCTGTTAGTTTTCGACTTTCATCACAGATCGTTAACATTTGCAACAAACCTGAACATTTCTAAATACCACGTCAGTTTTTCTGTACACCTACCTTCTCTGGTTTAGAAAATTGACGGTATTTTTGTTCAAAAGTATAGTTCAAGAGAGTGGTGGGTAAATCGCAATAGATAGAATGGCTGATCATCCTCGTTCCCAATACTTTCCAACCACAAAATATACAGCGGCCGGTGTAACTGGCTTGGTGCCAACCTGGGAGCGAGGCTGGTTCACAAGTGTTCTGATTGGTGCACAGAAACTCGAGGTGCGAGAGAAACAGAAACCCTCGCAAAGTTCTCCATGGGTTTGTGCGTACGAAGTATGAGGTAGTACAGACACATGGTAGTCCATGATGCCTGAGTACTTAAAATACATCGATTCGAGTAGCAAAAGAAACTCATTTTAGGGACAAGAGTTGGAGAATCATTTTATCTCGAGACGAGATCGATTTTTTTTCTGTACGCCCATGATAAAAATTTGGAGATGATCTAGTCATTAGTTCATGAGTTATTGCACTTTTTGTGTTTTGTGGCTTTAGCCACCTAGTGGTCAAGTCAAGAATCAAATCGGACCGAAACTTGGTGTCATAGGTCATATGACATGGGGGTATAAATGTAGCAATTTTCAGCTAAATAGCTCCAGTAGTTACAAAACGTGCCCTGCTAAAGGGCGGTTTACACAAGGTTGCACCAAGTTGCAAGTTGCTGCAACTTGCAACTTGTTGCAAACTACCTGGGACGGTTTACACATAGAAAAATCGATGCAACCTCCAGCGTGATCGAGTTGCAACAAGTTGCAGACCCGTTTACACATGCAACTTTTATGAAACTTTTTGGTCTCCTCAGATTTATACAACAAGTTGCATGAAGTTGCATATGAAAAGTTGCATGTGTAAACGGGCCTTAACGAACGACGACGGACGACGGATGCTGCACTATGGTAAGAGCCGCTTGCCACAGGTAAGCTACAAATTAAAGGTGCACCATAACTCTCTCGATCTTACAGGGTATGCTAAAAGACGCACTTGCAGCAGGGATATTTGTGGTAGCAACCATCTCCAGAAATACATTAGGTCCTGGAAATGAAATTGAATTTCGTAATTCGTGCTTCGTCAGATTGCGAAACCACAATAATAGGGAGTTTTCGCAAATCTGACAAAAAACGAAGTACGAAATACGAAACTGGACGTCATATCCATGACGTAATGTATTTCAGGAAATGGTTGGTACCGCAAATGTCCCTCCTGCCAGTGCGTCTTTTAGCATGTCATGTAAGATCCAAAGAGTTATGGTGCATGTTGAATTTTTAAATTTCCAATTCGTATCAACGAAGTGGAAACGAAAGATAAATTTCAAAGTTTAATAAACACCGTGCCTCTGTCGTTCTAACGTCATACGCTAAAAAACGCTCTTGCAGCAGGCGATATTTGTGGTACCAACCATTTCCTGAAATACATTACGTCATGGATATGACGTCCAATTTCGTATTTCGTACTTCGTTTTTCGTCAGATTTGCGAAAACTCCCTAATAGGGAGGTTTCGCAGCCTTACAAACTACGAAAACCGAATACGAAAAGCGTAATACGTCATCAATTTTTGCTTACTTCAGTTCGTAGGTGGACGTTCGTTGTTCGTCGCCTCTTGTACAGGGGCAATTTCCATTGTCAAACTAGACCACTTTTTTCGGATCAGCCGAACGCGCAGTACGAATTAAGCCTAGTTTATACTTCGACGCAAGACAATCGGCGTCCGACGCCGGATCAAATCTGGACGCCGACTTCGCAGAATTGATTCACAGTCCAGCGTACTTCAGCGACGGCGACCCGCTAGGAAATGACTCAAGTAATTACAGCCTCGCGATTGGACGCCGACCAAATCGCACGACGGGCTCGGCGTCGAACGCAAGATCGCGCGTTGGTCGCAAGCGATGGTCGTGCGTCGAAGTATAAACTAGGCTATAGGCGTAGGCCTTTGCCTTAAGCCTAGTTTATACTTCGACGCACGACCATCGGCGTCCGACGCGCGATCAAAATATGGACGCCGACCTAATGAAGTAGGCTTATAGCCTAGTTTATACTTCGACGCACGACCATCGCTGGCGACCGACGCGCGATCTTGCGTTTGACGCCGAGCCCGTCGTGCGATTTGGTCGGCGTTCGATCGCGAGGCTGTAATTACTTGAGTCATTTCATAACGGGTCGCAGTCGCTAAAGTACGCTGGACTATGAATCAATTCCGCAAAGTCGGCGTCCAGATTTGGTCGTGCGTCGGACGCCGAAGGGTTTGCGTCGAAGTATAAACTAGGCTTATGTCGGCGTACAGATTTTGATCGTGCGTCGGACGCCGATGGTCTTGCGTCGAAGTATAAACTAGGCTTTAGAAAACATGGGAAGCCAACCAACAAGTTCGGTGGGCGAATGGGAAGACGGTGAAACAAAGATAACAGAGCGTGGGTTCGATTCCCAGCTGGGTCAATGGGCCGTATTCTAGAACGTTCCTTAACATTAAGGTCCACCTTAAATCTATTGGTCTCGATGGTTTTACAATAGACTTAAGGTCGACCTTTACGTTAAGAAACGTTCTAGAATACGGGCCTAGTTTTTTTTCTTTCAAAGAAAGTGTTCAGCAGGAGATCACCAGAGGATGTTGACACCTCCACAGCTCGAAGACAAATAAGGTGGTGCCCCCCGGCCTATCATGTTCTGAGCCTTCGTTTGAGGTGTTGGCAGGGCGTTTGCAATTAATTATCTTGCCCAACGCACGGGGGCTTTTTGTTCGTTCACGTCAGCTTTAAAAAAATAATACATATATTATGCCTACTGCTATCTACTAGGAGAGATAGCATTAGCATTTTGCAGATGGCAGCACACATTCAGAAATTTATACCCATAAAAGGTGCTACCAGTACCATAAGAAATGCAAGTCTATCCTGAAGTGTGTAATGCCCGCTGTACTCGATCAAATTTTTCATCCAATTTTTGGGGAAATTCAGATTCCGGGCCTACGTTGGCTTCACTGTATAAACCCGCATTTATTGAGCATACTCAGAAAGTTGGATGACAAATTTGATCGTGTACAGCGGGCATAAGCTCTCAGCATATGGGCCACTTCATCTGCAGTCGCCAATTTTAGTAAAAGCGCCTAGTACGAAAGCTACTGCGCATGTAACGGGCATTCGTATTTCGTACTTTATGCGAAACTCGAAATTTTGCCAAGTACGAAATACGAACACGAACTCGATTTTCGTGTTCGGTTTTCGTAGTTCGTAAGGGTGCGAAACCTCACTAATTTCTTCACTCCCAAAGACTATCTCACTCATTGGTTGTGAAGGATTTTGAAGTCATTAGCAGTACATTTTTCGGCCATTGAGCCTATTTAAGTTACCAAAAAAACTAGAGGCCAAATGAAGACACCAAACGGGACATCCATCGTACTGGTGTAACAAACCTTGTCGATAACTTCACTACGAAAAAATAACATTTGCATGGCGGACTATTTTCATGGCCAATAGCATTTTAGTCGGTCGTCGCGTGATAGCACCTCTCCCTCTTCCCCAGCTTCTCTTACCAATACTCACCTGTCTCTCTCCATCAGTAGCGTATGTTATCTTCCCAATATCAATTTTCGGCAAGTTAGGCCTGAATGTAGGTAGGTTTTGTTGACGATTATTGTACGCCTCAATGAAGGCACTCCCATCAACTTGATCAATGAGTTGTCCTGCAGCCACCAGGTTTTTCTGAACAGTAGCCAACCTCTCCAAGTCACCCGCATGTGGTTCATGCCTCGATACGAGTCTGTTTGCCCGGCGGACAGCAGCATCCAGTTGTTGTATAACATTTGGTATCTTCTCCAGACAGGCCTTCCCATCCTCAATGAACTTGTAATCATCATCGACCTTGGCTATCATCGCCGTCTTCTGCCTCAAAATCTCCTCAATCCACTTCTCAGAGTGCTCCTCTATACGTTTGACAACTGCATTCTTCTCAGCCAGGGCAGAGGAATCCATCTCCTTCAAACTCACCTCAAGGTTCTTCAGATCTTCTAACTGTCCCTCCCTCTCAGTCTTCACATCCCTCACGCCCTTCGTGATTTCTCGGCATAGTTCAAGAGCATTCCGGACCTTGTGTTCACCATGTTCTAACATAACACATACATTACAAACAAGTTTGGAACAATCACAACAGAAATGTTTCTTGAGTTCATTATGAGTTTGGCATCGGGCATCCTTCCTGTTGACATGGTTGATTTTCTTCAAAGGAAAGACCCTATGATGCCGAGTTGCTTTGTTCTTACCGTGAATTGCAGTGCAGTCATCGCACATTGGGAACTGGCCACAGTCTTCGCATGTATTAATCGCTTTTACCTGATTCGACGACTTGTACTTGCAACAAATACAATACAAATTTTCCACACGGGAAGTGTCCCCAGCGCCATCTTTTGAATCGTTTTCCGAACCACCACAATACAAATCTTCATCAGAATCCTCCGCCTCCTGAAGGGAAATGTCTTCAACGCCGTCTTTTGAATAATCTGCCAATCCACTAACACCTTCCACCGGTAGGGGGCTCTCAACTAAACACGTAGGACATGAGATGACCTTTGTTTTCGGTCCCAATCCCTTCAGATATTTGGAAAGGCACGTCTCACAGAAGACATGTTTACAGCTACGCAGCATTTTCAGGACAGGTGGCGACTCCAGACACATGGGGCAGGTCGGATTATCTGTGGGGAACCTGGACGCCATCTTTAAGGGTCTCCTGAAGAAAAACAAGCAAATGAATATTAGAAAAACGTCACGATTGTGAGTCAAATGATTATAACCTGTCCATACTGAATCCAACATACAGAAAAGCACAAAATTGACACACAAAATGATAATAAGCAAGAAGTCAATCTCCAGAATTCACGAATTTTCGACCCCAACCGGGGTCTTTTTCAAGTGGAACTTTACAATCTGAAACTCTAGAAAAGACAGTCAATACTGTCCATACTGAAGTCACCTTAATGTAGGAGGTGGAAGAAAACTCTCTTTACAGACAATAAAGAATTTGTGTAGCTCGATAGTCAGCGATCAAACTTTAATTACAGTCAAATCATCATCGCCGTCCACCCTTACAATCGGCATGTCACGTACTCACCTCTCTAAACGGTCCTTTTACAAACTTGTGTCCAATTGATTTCAGTCTCTATAGGCTTTCACCCTTCACGTAGGCCTCTGGTCACAAACGGTCAAGCACCACTGAATGATGGCGAATGTTTCTAAATCTAGAAGTAGAAATTGAAATGGTGTTGTCAGCGAAAGAAAAAATGTCAAATACTCGATGACATGTTCTGTAACTCTCTTCCTTTTTGTGCATTTCTGTTGTCGTTGTTGTTGTCGGTTTTTTGCTGAATATTCGTCAACACGCTGAATATTATCAACTTAACCTGGCTGACAGCCGTGGGCTTTGAATAAGACAACATCTACACTACCCTCAGAGCTGTTCTCATCATCCTGGAAAATAGGCCTACCACCTGTTCCATAAAATACACCACGATTTTGAGGTGACGTGTTTATTGGGTTACCCTATCGAAAAATATATACGGGCCAAGTTGACCTACTTCAGTCGCCAAAAACAGAATGCTCTGAATTATTCATGTTTTTCTAAAAAAGGAAAAATATCGCCATGTAGTAGCTATTAGCAAACAACAGTGTTGGAGTTCAGCCAAGACAGGAAGTGTGTCTGTTGATAATATTTTTTTTTTAACTGGGTCACAATCCACTGGCATGACGGGTGTTTGTACTGCAATGTGGCGGTTGGGTATACCAACATGACCAATTGAATAATCAATGGAGGTGATGTAGGATATGAATATTAGCAGACGAGAGAGACCCAGACACTAAATTGAAAAACAATCGATAAAAAATTAGACATAGATTATATATACATTATCATTCATATCGATTTAGTTGCAAAAAATGCGTTATTTGTGTCATCATCATACATGAAAATTGGAATGGACGGTGTTTGTGGCAATATTCAATTCACTTCGTAGAATCTAACATAGCTGGTTCAAACATTCGTCAGCAGGTCAGAAAGCATCGTTTTTGTTGGCATCGGTCTGCTCAATGATGGTAAATTTTTCGGAACATTTGACATTCGGGGAATCACCAGTTGTAGTAATTTTTATGAAGTAATTAATGGAAGCAGGAGGAAACCGGAATGGAGAGAAAACCAGTGGTGAAGAAGAGAGTGGTAACACTATCACACGAGACAATATTTGCATCCATCCAAAAGCGTCTGCCAATTAAAGGCCAAGCAGAGTTAATTTCTCCGGTTTACATACCTTGTGATGCATCCTTGGAATCATTTGCGTCGAATTATCGTATATACAAATGTGTCACTACATGAATATGTTTTAACACATCCGAGGATATTAATTCAAGTTCAAGTCCTCGAGAATCTTTCGATTTAAACACAGCACAAAGCGGCAAGGCCGTTCCGATATAATGGTAGCCTACTCCCGTCTGATTCTGTGACCTGGCCGATAATGAATCGTCTGGGTCAGAATGCGCATGTTTATTAGGTCTACGTTATTTCTTCCTTTTAGCACAAGATGGCAGTACTGGTGTCATACGTGGAATGTTATTTTTGAAAGTTGTATTTTCGGGGCGGTTGACGAGGTGATGATTTCGCCACATTTTTGCAAAAAAATCCCCTCAGCCAGTTAGATATCGATGATGATATACATGTATATACATAAATTGGAAAGTGCTTCATGGTGGAATATTAGAGAGGTTTCGCAAGTCAGACGAACACGAAGTACGAAATACGAAATTGGACTTCATTGCCATGGCGGGATGTATTTCAGGAGAGTATTGGTACCATAAATATCGCCTGCTACAAGAGCGTCTTTTCGCAAAGAATTTCATTGTGTAGCACGGGGAAAATCCACAAATTTGACCAACCAAATTTCAAAATCCAAAATCGTTTTGGATAGAGCCTGTCCTGTTTTTCTCGTACGACTTGACCAAATAATTACAAATCGTACCGTGTGGCACGGGGAAATATTTTAATTGTCTAATTAACACCCTGATGGCAGTGACCAGGCCTTTTGTTATGAGTAGCCATAGATGTCATTTTCACGGCGTTGGGCCTGTTTTGTATGGTCTTGTCATCTATACTGCGCCTCTCCTTGACTCTATATTCGAAAAGACTGATCAAAAAAATCCACCGTGTGGATTGAGAGGGTCGAATGGAAAAAAATGACCAAAACGTTTGATCAAAAAGTTTGATAGAAAAATTGGATCGTGTGAACTGAGCATTATGGTCAAGCCACACGATCCAATTTTTCTATCAAACTTTTTGATCAAACTTTTTGGTCAAATTTTTCCATTCGACCCTCCCATTCCACACGGTGGATTTTTTTGATCAGTCTTTCCGAATTTTGAGTCAAGGAGAGGCGCAGTATAGATGACATAACCATACAAAATATTCCGAATGCCGTGAAAATGACATCTATAGCTATTCGTAACAAAAGGCCTGGGCTGGCCGCATAGAAACTCCGCTAGCGCTAGCGGAGCCTATCTGCCGATAGTGCTGTACATTTTTCCATGCATTTTAACACCGATAGGCTGTCGAAGCACCAGTGGAGTTTCTATGCGGCTGGCCCTGGTCACCGTGAACAAGGTGTTAATCGGACAATAAAAATATTCCCCCGTGCCACAAGGTACGATTTGTAATTATTTGATCAAATCGTAGGAGAAAAATAGGACGGGCTCTATCCAAAACGATTTTGGATTTCGAAATTTGGTTGGTCAAATTCGTGAATTTTCCCCCTGCTACACGATAAAATTTGTTCTTCAAACTTTTTTGGTCAAATTAAATTGGACCGTGTGGCTCGGGCATTAGGAGCTTTTATGAATACGGGCCCTGAAGGCCTGGGTGACGAATTTCAAATGGAATAACATGAAATACAAATAGGGTTTCTAAGGTAAAAGACATTGCTTTCTACCAGATTCGAACCCACGGACCCTCGCCTGAGGAATAACAAATAGAATAACATGATAGAAAATGCATTACGAAGTAGCCTATGGTCAAATCCTCCTGGAACCCATCCCCACCCCCACCCATTTTGCCAACTTGGGGCTAATTTGCTACTGTACAGGAGGTGTAATGTCTGAGAATGCCTCCGTATGCCGATTCCCCCATTTATTGTGTCCCGGACACTCAAATACAGAAAAACCTGTTTATCAATGCCTCCCCCATTGTCGGGTCGCGGCTTATTCCATCAGCCTTTTGTTGGAAGGGGCACTGGCAAACGGGGGGCAATGAAAAATATTACACCGGGACAAACTGTCATGAGGCAAAATTGTACCGAACCATGCCCAGCCCAGACCGAACAAAGGGAATTCAAGATCACACAATTTATAATGCTCAGTAGGCCTACACATGGTACATGTATACATCAACCCCTTATGTTCAAACACACATCTTAGGCCTATTTAAAAAAAACAAAGACCCAACAAGATGACATTGTAAATTAGGCCAGCAGCAGAGACCAAAAAAGTGCTCTAGAAAAGGGTGATACCCCTACCGGAGGTATAACAAGTTGAAATTGGTGTCAAAATGTAGCTTTTTGTCTCTAGTTTTCAGAAATGATGTTGTACTTTGCAAAAGTTGTGCACAACATGGTCGTTTAACCCCTTCTTTGCCAAAACACCCCTTAAACTCTGACCCTTATATTCTTTTATATTATTTAATGCTGAGGTCATGATATCAAGTCTAGACTTCATATGCTGCTGTTTTTTTGTTGTCAGTAGGATGTAGATGCAATCCAAACCAATTTTAGTGGGCAAACACAGTGTTTGGGGGGGTCTCGGACCCCCCAAAACAGAAATTTCGACCCTTTTTTGCATAATTTTTTGTACTTTCTCCTATGAATCCCGTGCAAAGTGGTATAACAACTGGAAACTTGCTTGAAAATAACCGTGTTGATGTCCTCTTTCCAAAAATATATGATTTGAATAGAGTTATGGCTACAAAAGGTGGGATTAACCCCTTTTTTGCCGAAACACCCATAAAACCTAACGTTCGGGAGCCTTTCAATATTTCTTTCTATGGATATGAAATCACGTTTAGACTAAATATGAAGCTGTTTTTTTGTTGTCAGTAGCATGTAGATGCAATCCAAACCGATTTTAGTGGGCAAACACAGTGTTTGGGGGTCTCGGACCCCCCAAAATAGAAAATTCGACCCTTTTTTGCATATTTTTTTGGTACTTTCTCCTACGAATTCCGTCCAAGGTCGTATAACAACTGGAAACTCGCTTGAAAATAACCGTGCTGATGTCCTCTTTCCAAAAATATATGATTTGAATAGAGTTATGGCTTCAAAAGGTGGGATTAACCCCTTTTTTGCCAGACGCCCATAAAATCGAACGCTCATGAGCTTTCAAATATTTCATCCTGTGGAAATGAAATCACGTTTAGACTACATATGATGCTGTTTTTTTGTTGTCAGCAATGTGTGAATTGCAATTGAACCAATTTTAGTGGGTANCAGAGAGTTTCTGTGGTGGGGTAACCCGACGGACATGTCCAAAGACAAAACCTCCAAATTACATTTAGAACAACTGAGAAAGTATCCATCAATATCACATATGTAATGAATGATGAAAGCACAACATCCTTTCTTACAAGACCCTGTACTGGAGCATCCATGGATGTTGTAGTCAGCAGAAATAATAAGGTGTACGTTATTGAAAAAAATAAGAACTTTGAAAGTGAATGTCTAGACGTACGTTTTGTTTCTTATTAGATAAAAAACGAAGAATGGCCGAACTACACAAGGAGATAAAGATAAATATAAAGATAATCAAAAGTTTTTGAACTTGTTTATTTTGACATGAATTAGAACAACCCAAGCAACTCGACCCGCCAGCGAAGGGATGCATGAGTGCCCTGCCGTGCAATCAATGCGATGCCACCAATATCACCAATTAGCTAAGCCTACAAGTGATCAACAGCATGCGCAATGAAGACTTGAGCAATGCTGTTTTGATTTCAAATTAGTGTTATCGCACACGGTGATTTTTCGCCTCGGCTTGGGAGTGGGACAGTTAAGGGGACAGGTCATTATTGTTTCTGACCATACCCCCACCCCATTATCTTCAACTTCGGACTTTAAGGCGGTGACAGAATGGCGCGTAAGCAATGCGTCAGAAAGCGTTCAACCAATCAGGGAGGCGGTAACATGGACCGAAATAGCTACCGAATTATCTGATTGGGTGTACGCCTGCAGGATGCGTCGCCCGCGCCAGTCTGTCACCGGCTTTAGTCACTTTTTCCGAGTTCAAGAATGGGTAAGAGTTATCGGAGGAAAAAAAATGGCCGCCGACAGCTCAGAAAATCCCACTTCAGACCCAAATTTTGTGAAATTATAAAGTCCATGTTGAATCTAACTTTGAATTCACTGTAGGAACTTCCTAAAACACTCAATCAATGAGATGAGACTGCCGTGCCAGTCAATAGGCCTAGGCCTAATCCAATGTGATGTTGTCTCTTGCCTTGCCCTGCCCAAGCCTAGCCCACACACACTGCCTGTGTATTTTGTACAGACAGATAGGCCTAGAGGGCAGGGTAAATTTGCTGCCAATGCCATCAAAATATTGGTAGGCCTAGGCCTAGGCCTAGATTGGGTCCATCAAAGTCTTTGACAATCATGGTATGGCCTAGGCCAAGATTGTAACCTACCAAAACTAACATCATCCATCCATGCATCAGAATGTCAGATAGGCCTATTGGGATTCCCCTCCACAAATTCCACACAGCACATCATCCATGTCATCCACATCCACTGACATGACTGACAATGCATGAGCTGACTGTAGGCGGGCCTACCATGGTCACTCTACTGACTGACCCCACCTCTGTCACTGTGTGTCATGTAGCGTCATGGCGGCATAGTCATTTACCATAAGCCGTGGTTAAGCGGGTGATCCACTGTTGCGATTTTGGCTTGAGACGGGGTTGCGTTCCCTTGCGATTACCTTATATGGCAATCGGAAGTCCTTATAAGATAATCGCAAGGGAACGCAACCCCGTCTTAAGCCAAAATCGCAACAGTGGATCACCCGCTTTACACTACATAGAAATCCCCGGGTTTTTTGACACCCGGGTCTAGCCAGGTGTGACAGGAATCAGCGTCCTAGGAATGCAGATCCTCCAAACAATAGCCCGCTATTGTAAGGGTATATTCGAATGGCCATGGTCTCTCTAGCCATATATCCTAATCCCTCGCTGAACAATAAGAGCGGACTTAGATTCCAGGGGGACTTGGATTCCTTTCCTTTTTGCTCTGAAAAATCCTTCCTGAGTGCCGGTGCCCGTCAACACTATTCAAATTTTGTGACGGGGACCTAAATTAAGCCCTCCAAAAACCGTTCGAGCTCGGAGGGGATTATTACACCGCGTTTTTAACAGATGTGGACAGAAAAAATCCGGGTTCGACACGGGTTTTTTATGTAGTGTAAATAGGGCTATATTGCACCATGTTGATGCACTCACTCTAGAGTCTCACCCCATTTTCCATATCGCACAAGCATCAGAGTGTCACTGATTCAACATTGGAAAGTGGGAATATAGGCTATAGGCCTATGTTAGTTCCATTTGGTTTTTGGATCCGAAATTTTCAATGATGACTAGGCCTGACACAGGATGCCCCCCCCAACCAATTTGCTGTTTTTTTTCTTCAAGTTTCAGATATTAGGTGTAGGCCTATTGACCACCACAATGTGGTGTAGAGCACTAACAAATTAAAAATCTTCGATCAGGTCACATTCAATTAGTTCTCTCTCAGGAAAAATGTGTTCATCACAGTCACAATGAAATGAAAGATGAAAATACACGACTGCACTCTGGAGTAGGCCTACCGAGAGAAATTGTCACATAACTGCCTCAGATACACTCAGCCCCTGGTCTCGCAATGTGTTCCACCTATAAAATATTACCCATTGAAATAGCACCCCTTCATTTATAAAAGAGATAAGTGCCAGTAGCTGGTATAAACCCTGCCAAGATTTAATAAAATAGGTGTAGGCCTAGCTCCCGATGCAAAAAAAAACTGTTGCTATTTCATTGACAGAATTCTGATATTTTGCACCACTGACAATTTGCATGAAACTGGCAGTGGAGTGATTGCGCAATACCTGCCTCAACAGGATGTTGTGAAATTTTGCAGTGCATTATGGGAAATATACTAAATCCAAAGAGAAGGCGAGCACAAAAATCGACACACAATATGATAAAGTATATAAAGTCAATTTCCAGAATATTTAGCAAATTTTCGACCCCAACCGGGGTCTTCTTCAGGCTGGAACTTTATAATCTGAAACTCTAGAAAAGACTGGGAAATATACTGATGCATTATGGGATAATGCACTGATAAATCCACTGATAGTTACCGACACCTCAATCCACGCTTTGAACAACCCAAAGTTACCGGACACCTCAATCCACGCTTTGAACAACCCAAAGTTATCGGTTGGATAACTATCAGTGGATAGGGGATATTTATCGGTGGATAAGAGTTATCAGAGGATAACTTTACCTTTGCTTTGAATAACCAGCCCCAGATGAATACGAATTTCCCTCAAAAGAGCGCGGTGGTTGCAAGCCCTCAACCCGAAGATGACGACCGTTAGGCCTACATGGGTATCGTGTTTGCTCACTGCATTTTGTATCAGGTAGGTAATGTTATAATAAAGGAAGTCGAATTCCAGAGTTTAAGCAAATTTTCGACCCCAACCGGGGTCTTCTTCAGGCTGGCACTTTTCCACACTAGATTTCAGAAGAGACTGAGCTGAATACCAAATGTAGATCTGAAATACCCTGTGCAAACAGGAGGTGTCAGCAATTAAGGAATGAATAGAGGCCAAGCCCCAGAAATTGGTTGCTAGACCTAGACCAAGAGTGTATGTAATTAGTAGAAAACTAAATAGGCTGAAAGAAAAGGAGTTTAATAACTTATGAGCCAGAGTGGCATGAAGATAATGTATGACCGTGACATGGAATGAAGAGGAGTGCAGCTATAGAATACTAGCACCGACAAAATAAACAGAGTATTGCGTCAGAATGAGGTGAATAGATAGAAAGAAAGACAAGAAGACCGGCAAATGCAGATCACTGACCAATGAACAAAGATGAACGCCAAGCCCTCAGAGAGCTTTCTGATAACCACAACATTATCATCAAGGAAGCAGACAAAGGCTCGGGAGTGGTTATTATGGATACGGACAGATATATCAATGAGGGCCTTAGACAACTCAGTGATATTGCGACCTACAGGCCCCTCGACTCTGACCTCTCCCCAGACTTTGAAGTACAACTCACCCAGCTGGTAAGCCAGGCCCATAGAAATGGCACCCTCTCCGATACTATGGCAGAATTCGCGGTTCCAAAGGATCATAAACTTGCTAGGTTCTATCTTCTCCCAAAGGTCCATAAACCGGGCGTCCTTGGCCGCCCGGTAGTTTCATGTTCAGGCTCCCTGACGGAGAAAGTCTCCGAGATTGTGGACCATTTACTCAAGCCCTACCTCCCTTCAGTCACTTCTTATCTAAAGGATACCAAGGATTTTCTCAGCAAGGTGCGTGACTTAGGTACATTACCCCAAGGGGCACTCCTGGTCACCCTCGATGTTGTTAGCTTGTATCCTAGTATCCCACATGAAGATGGATTGAATGCCCTCTCGGCATTCTTGAATGCCCTCTCGGCATTCTTGACTAAACAGGGCCTACCAGAGAGTGTGATCAAGGACATCTGTACGCTGGCCCATTTTGTCCTATCGAAGAATGCCTTTGAATTCCACTCAAGGTTTTTCTTACAGGTCTCAGGAACTGTGATAGGAACTAAAATGGCCTCTTCGTACGCTATCATTTTCATGCACATGCTTGAGTCACAGGCCGTGGCTGCATCCCCCTTCCAACCCTACAACTGGCTTAGATTCATAGGCCTCTTTTACACTACGTGTTTTCAACCGTGCTCGACCCGGGTCGAGCACGGCGCGGCAAAAAAGGTGATAGCGTAAATGGGTTGGCACGGCACAACTGGGCTCGGCACGGTGCTACTTTCATCCGGGCCGAACCCCCCAACAGCAGGTGGGTTCGACCCGGGTCGAGCACGGTTCCGCTGGAAAACTGCACAGTCATGACAGTGTAAACACGGTACTGGGCTCGGCCCACTTGAATGGCTCGCCTTTAGTGAAGTGCGCATGCTCATTTATCGGCCTTGAACTCAATACGTCATTGCCGCGAATGATCATGGGCGCAGCCATATTGAAAATGACGGAGATTTCCTACCTCCACAGAAAGGAGAGCCGGCGATTCAGATATTGGCGCGGTTTTCATGGTGCAGTGTAAATGGGGTAAAATGCTCTTTCTGAGGCGGGCCTGGCCCGGGTCGAGCACGGCACGGTTCATCCGGGCCAAAATTCTGCGTAGTGTAAAAACGGCTATAGATGATATTTTCTCTGTATGGACCCACGGAAAAACTGGAGGTTTTTGTTGACAGGCTCAATGAGTTCCACCCCACCATCAAGTTCACCTGGGATGCATCCCCAGCCTCTCAGAATTTTCTGGATGTGACTGTCAAACTCCGTGACTCAAGGATTGTTACTGACCTCTATGTCAAACCCACGGACACTCACCAATATCTCCACCCAGCATCGTGTCACCCGGGTCATGTTAAACTGGCCATCCCCTTTTCCCAAGCCCTCCGTATCCTGTCCATCTGCTCAGAACGGCCAGCGGCTTTGAAACACCTACAGAATCTAGTTGGGTTTCTCGCAGACAGGGGCCATAACAGACGGAAGGTTGCGAAGGAAGTAGAAAGGGCGATCCAACATTATGACCACCAGGGGGCCCGCCCTCACACAACGACGGAAACCAATACCCAGGATGGGAGTAGAGACAGAGCGGATGATGTTGACCGCCACGCCAACCAGAGTGCCAACGGAAGTGGGGTTCAGGACAACCAGCAGTCCTCCAAAACCCGTAGGATTCCACTGGTCCTCACTTATCACCCCGGACTGCCAGACATCACTGCTATCACTCGCCGATTCCTTCCAATTCTCCATTTGAACCCGTCAATGAAGGAATGCTGCCCTGAGCCACCCCTTATTGCATTCCGGAGACCGAAAAACCTTCGTGATGTGCTGGTAATAGCCAAGGTCCGGAAATGTCAACTTTGCGTCTCCTTACCCTCCCAGTCCTACATCACTAGCTCCTCCACGGGAAGGTCTCATCAACTTCGCCTGAGGGGTCCCACAGATTGTGACAGCAAAAATGTTGTCTACTGCATCACCTGTACCAGATGCACCACCTCCAACCAGTACGTCGGACAGACCATGTGTTTCCGTAAAAGGATGAACAACCACAAGTCCAATATCAGGCTAGGGAAAGAGGATGATCGTGACTGCTCAATACTCTATGCCCACTTCAAGCTGCCAGGACATTCTGTCAAGGACCTGAGGTTCACCATACTGGAGACATGTCCAGATGAGACGACCCTCCTCAAAACAGAGTTACGGTGGGTGTGGACCCTTAAAACCATCACCCCCCTCAGGTCTCAACATCAGATGCTGAGTTTCTAATAACCCTCAAATAGCCTAGAGCTCCCCTTTACTACTTTAGTGTCAGGAAGTCTGGCGTCCTCCCCCCTTTTCTCCCCTTAGTAGGCCTTTATTTTATGTTTTTCCAGTCAGGTGTGAATGTGTTGTGCCGTCTGGTCTAGGCCTTTTCCCTTCCCCTATTCTTTTCATTGGTCAGTGATCTGCATTTACCGGTCTCCTAGTCTTTCTTTCTATCTATTCACCTCATTCTGACGCAATACTCTGTTTATTTTTGTAGGTGCTATTCTATAGCTGCACTCCTCTTCATTCCATGTCATGGTCATACATTATCTTCATGCCACTCTTGCTCATTTTAAATTACACATGTCACTGATAAGTTATTAAACTCCTTTTCTTTCAGCCTATTTAGTTTTCTACTAATTACCTACACTCTTGGTCTAGGTCTAGCAACCAATTTCTGGGGCTTGGCCTCTATTCATTCCTTAATTGCTGACACCTCCTGTTTGTACAGGGTATTTCAGATCTACATTTGGTATTCAGCTCAGTTTCTTCTGAAATCTAGTGTGGAAAAGTGCCAGCCTGAAGAAGACCCCGGTTGCGGTCGAAAATTTGCTTAAACCTTGGAAATCGACTTCCTGTATTTTATCAGTTTGAACATCAGTAGGTAACGATTCTCGCAGCAATAACCTGGTTCCTTGACGTCTATGGTAGGCCGGAGTGGACTTAATTCTTATTTAATGGACCCATTAAATGTTATTTTATGGATCCATATATTCGGGCAATTAATGGGTCCATTATTTCAGCCAATAGCGTCTTGTTTTTATATGGACTCATTAATTCGAATATATGTACCCATTAATTCGAATATATGTACCCATTAATTCGAATATATGTACCCATTAATTCCAACACGAACTTCCGCCGGTAAATACCGGTTTCCACCAATCAGGATTCAGCTTTATATGGACCCATTAATTCGCACCACTTCACTTCCGCCGATAAAACTGAATTATGATTGATCGAATCGGGTATTTACCGGCGGAAGCTCGTGTCAGAATTAATGGGTCCATATATTCGAATTAATGGGTCCATATATTCGAATTAATGGGTCCATATATTCGAATCAATGAGTACATATATTCGAATTAATGGGTACATATATTCGAATTAATGAGTCCATATAAAAACAAGACGCTATTGGCTGAAATAATGGACCCATTAATTGCCGAATATATGTATCCATGAAATAACATTTAATGCGATCATTAAATAAGAATTAAGTCCACTCCGGCCTACCATACACGTTAGACAATGGAAGGAGATTTCTTGAAAATGTGGTTGTGTTTCGGGGTGATTTTCAACCCCTCAGACATGCGTGCATAAAATCACGCTTCGCATGTGGATTCTTGTATGTTAGAACAACCCGAATGAGCTAAACAGAAGTTTCAAAATACTATTCCAAGAAAGTGTACGCACTTTGAAGAACGCCTGTTTTCGAATTTCGATCGATAACTCGGCCAAAACTGAACCGATTTCGATGAAAATTTCGGCAACTTTCGTAGAGAAACTTCCACCAACATGTAAATATCACACCACCTTCAAACGTCTGACTAATCGTGCGTAATTAGTGATTGTTTTATAGCGTCTGCTACGCCTACGTCACTGCCTCGCTTTCGTTCAGTGATTTATCAGTTAGTACCGCCAAATACCGCGGCTGACACGTCGTGGCGCTGTTCATACCTTTGCGGGTCGACTGATTTGAGCGCTTTGAGTCAAGTCATTTCTGAGTTATAGCACTTTGATGATTTGTGAGCCGCTCTGGCAAAATCAGACGCTTCTCGCTCTTACCTTGGCAGGTTGAGACCAAATGTTTGTCAGTTTCATTATTGTTTGCCTATTGTGAAATCTGACAGTATCTATTTCTTCCATTCTCTCCTGGTGTCATCTTAGTTGGTTTTCGCGCAACTTCTGAGCGACAAGCGTCTGGTTTTGCCAGAGTGGCTCACATTTTCGGTTTACACCTCCTGACGACCATATTGGAAGTCAAATCAAGCCGAAATGTAACGTACAGGTAAAGGTCATCTAGAGGGAGGTAAATATCAAATTTTAGCACTCTGGGTCAAGCCGTTCCTGAGTTATAGCACTTCAGTGACTTTCAGGTAACGCCACCTGGCGGCCATATTTGATGTCCAATCAGGCCGAAACTTGGTATTCGTGAAGGTACCCCTCCAATACACGTTTATGCAAGATATGAAGTTGCTCGGTGAAATAATGACAAACTGCGGCAGGTTCATTATGTTTGTAAACTTCGACTCTGTGACCTTGAAAAGTAGGTCAAATCAAAACCCGTTATATATGTTATGTATCCTTATTAGCTATACATGTACCTATGATAAAAATCGGTAGATGATCCAGTCTTAGTTCAGGAGTTATTGCACTTTTTGTGTTTTTGGTTTCCGCCACCTGGTGGCCAAGCTAAGAGTCGAATCGGACCGAAACTTGGTGTCATAAGTCATCTGACCTAGGGGTATATATATACCAAGTTTCAGGTCAATAGCCCCAGCGGTTACGAAACGTGCCCTGCTAACGGACGACGACGACGACGGACGACGGACGCTGCACCACCATAAATACTAATTCTCCTCACAATATATTGGAGAATCATGGCTTGAGTGTGCATCAGAAATAAGGAAATTAGAAGACGATACATCATGGTGTAAACAACATCATAATGGTACAATCCTTCAACATTACCAATTACTTTTCTGTGCACAGAATGAAATTTGCAAAGTTCCATATCATTTACATAGCAACATCTGTCATCATAGTCATTTGGACCAATTCTGAAACCAAATAAATTCTAAATGTCCTCTAAGTTCTTTCAGAGGCATGTCCTCTGCTAATAAAACAGACAAAAATAATATACATCGTGGTTGCTTAACATTATTTCTAGGATTTCGCTTCATTTTATTCCCAATCCTTTCAGAATGAAGGTTTTTCTCTGACGTCATGCTGGTCACGTGACTCCGCCATATTGGCGACCAGATGGTCGCCATTTTGTTCCCGCGTCAAAGTTTCAGTGGGGCGTAGTACACACCGGTGAGTGATAACAATTCAACAAATCACCTACGTCAGTCAGTTACTAGCGAGGTTTCGCAAGCACCCGGTTTGGCCATACGACAACGTTTATCTATTGTTTGGGTACACCTAGACCACAGAGTAGTCTCTACATCTGACGATTTAAGAGACTACTGTCGCCCTCTAAATTCGGACGCTGATTGGTTGATTCTGATTGGACAAATTGCTGTATGACGTACACAACCGGAAGGTATTCCCCAACATGCCCAAAATGGCGTCTTTCGACATGACATGTGTGAAGAAGATTTTAGAGGAAAAATTGGCCCGTGTGGTCTGTCATTTCCGTTTTTTAGATGTTTTGTTCAACATATTTCAGTTTGACCATGTTCAGTTTCTAAGGCCTGGACAATTTGAGGCTTTGGTTGCGTGTGAGCGCAGGGATTGCGTCGTTACTCTTCCGACAGGATATGGTAAAACGCTGTTATTTCAGCTTTTGCCATGGACCACAACCCCCACAACCACAACAAGCATGACAAGTAAGTAGTAGGCCTAGGAGGCCTACATCATCATCAACGAACACAATAATGACATCATCTACTGCTAGTGCTAGGCCTAGGCCTTCATCACCAAAGTCAACGTGTGCAGTTTTGATAGCGAGTCCACTGGACTCCATAATACAGGAACAATTAGAGAGGCTGTCGGACAAAGTTGGTGTGAGCATTTGTATAACAAATGCTGTGGCCAAGGCCCTGCAGAGACATTACCATGATTACTCTTCCTCTGGGAATACTGCAGCAGGTAGTGGCAGATTTGACAGTGACGATGATGACGATGTCCATGAGGATGTTGATGCTAATGATGTCATGCGTACAGTCAGTACACTGCTACGTGGAGATTTTAAGTATATAATCGGGCATCCCGAACAACTAACGTCTGTTGGGATGAAGCTTTTTTTGGGGAATCTGTCAGAAAAGCAACCGACCATCTCCCATATCATAATTGATGAATGCCACTGCATCCTCTCCTGGGGCAAGACGAAATTTAGGTGAGTAACTTTGTCTTTAGGCCTAACTGTGTAAAGCTGGTACCTGGGTAATGACATGCAATTAATTGCAACTTGACATGAGCATGAGGACAGCAAGTGCTATGATGGTCATGGACTGGAAAATGTTTGTGGATAGCCCATGCATGCCATAATATATTCCAGGTGTCATTGCTCTTGTTATGGAGGAATTGATACTAATGAGAATGCGCAGTGCAACAAAATTACATGCAGGGAACTGATCAGTTCATGAGTACGGTATCATGGTACCCAGACTAAGGTTTATCAAAGTGATGGATTCAAGGATGAATTGCCACGGACAACAGAGTGAAGAGCGTGGGTGATGTAATTGATCATGTTGATGAAGGAAATGAGCATGATGACATGGATGAGGTGGATGTGGGAGTGATTGTGATTGTGATTATTGGGAAAATTTTTATTTAATTTATTTGTCCATTATCATGATTATGTGCTCTTGGAATTGAATGTTCGTACTTCATTGGATTTCAGACCAGCATTTCTAGAGTTGAAGAGCCTGAGGGCTTTTTTACCCCACAGTAAAGTGTTGGCTGTCACTGCCACTGCCAACAAAAAGCAGTGTGCAGAAATTGCAGAGAGCCTATTGATGAAGGACTATAACACAGTCCAACATATTCCAGATAGGTTTGTTTACTATTTGAACACTGCGGGCCGATTTCACAAAGGGCGTTTAAGACTTAGACACGTGTAACTTCGTCAAATGCATGGTGGAAGTGCGTGCATTTAGTGAAGTTACATGCGTCTAAGTCTTAAATGCGCTTAGTTAAATCGGCCGTCAATGTTTACATTGTTAGAGTTTAACTGTTATCTTTTTCTTGCTGAATTCCTGCTTTATTTGCCTACTTTTCGGGCGCGGATCCAGCCGGGGACACGCACCTCCCCTTTTGGCTGACAATCTGTAAAATTGACCATGAAATTATGGAATTGGGTGCAAATTTCAATGTTCCCTCACTGCACAGGGCACCCCCTCTTTTCCCAAAACCTGGATCCGACCCTGCTTTTGCTTGTTACAGTTTACTAAGTATTTCATTCCCATGTGGACAGCCAATCGTGCATGCATTGGCAACCACTGCATGATTCATTTATAAAGTTACTCCATGATTACACAGATGTAGTATCAAAGATACTGGAATGATTGTTCCCCCAATACCATTGAGTATACAAACCTGATCATACTGAGGTAGCAGACAAGGGCCTATTTTCCACGCCTACATGTAGCATGTCCATGTCCACGCCTCATTCATGAATGTTGATTTCATCGGGTGTACATGTACCTATTAACATGCCTAACCCGCGTGAATGGCCATGGATGCGGCCCTGGGAATGCAGTCAACCTCTGTGTCACTCTGAGCGGTGTTGGGGGAACAATCCAGTATTTCTTATTGTCATACATAATGTATCAGAATGTTGTTTAAGAGCATGTGAGGAACTTTCTGTTCATCAATGAGTTGAGTGATATCAAAAGGTTATAAGGCTCATTTAGGATAAGTCTTTGGCGATGGTAGGAGTAAAGTGGATTACCCCTGCCTCTCTAACAGAAAACTCGACTGCAACCCAAGTGTGATTCGAACCCAAGGCAGATCTTAGAATTGTGTTGGGACGGATTGTGATAATCATGAAAATGCGTGCATGATACATGTACCGGTATTCTATTCCAGCTCTATGTCCACTAAATACAATGTTGTCTACTTTTTCTTCAGTTGGACACTCACATGCGTGCACTTTGATCAACCAAAGCCATGGGGGATGGAAGAACTATTGATGGAGGAGTGAGTGAGCACCTTGACATCTGTGGTTACAGATTCCGCAGTCTGTTCATTGCATTCAGTTGTGGTCTGCTGTTCCTGGACTTGTCTTGGGCCAATCATCACCAGAAGTGTACATTTTTTTAGAGAGATTACTCCAGGAATGAAAACCCACCATTCAACTTGTGCTGATGAAGCCCAGGATAAAGCTGCAAACAGCTGTATCAATGCTTTGTTGTTCCAAGTTCATTGTTAACTAATTTTAACAGCATGCTGTTTGGAACTACTGGTAACTCAGTCAAACTAACATTATATTACATTGTCTGCTTCAGTGATTTATTTCATTTGCACCATGTTCAAATAATCTTACAACAGCTGTACAATGGTAGTGCATAAAATAATGTATTGGTAACATTCGACATATTTGTGACATCAACGTAACTGTATAGTTTGATTTGATGTACAGTCAAGGACAAAAGTTTATCTTCAGCCCCTAGCAATATCTTTGATAATCATAATGTCCCTTGAAAATTGAGCAATTTTGATGCTGTTTGTTAGAGATATTCAGGACAGAGGCATCGCTCATTGATTTCAGGTTAATTTATTTCAAATTATACCAAATGGTGTTATTATGAGTAATTTCAAACGTTTTGAAATCTGCTTGTTTCAACATTGTTCAAAGCAAATGATACGGATGAAAATATTATAAATTGTGAAACATTCAAGAAAATTTATCCAGACTGTCAAAATATGGATGGTGTCCTAAATATTCCCTCAATAAAACAAATATCATCAAAAGCGGTTCATTTTCAAGGGCGATATTATAAGCTACAACTTTGTGTCCACCATGGCCTAACCATGGCCATGATTGTAGTTGTACATGTCACATGATAATGTAGGTAGAATATACAGCATTCTTGAAACTGGCAATTCAAATGGAATGGTGATTTAATGGAATGGTGATTTAATTTATTTTCTTGTCACAGGAGAAACATTTTTCTCAAGGTTTTAACTCGACCATCAAGTTCTGGAGGAGGTGACAACACAGCAATGTCATCCTATGATCATGTCCTCAAACCTATTCTGCAAGTACTGCAGGAAGAGGGGAGTAAATTTCCAAAAACCACCATTTATCTTGGATTGCAATGGTGTGCATATGGTCATGGACTTTCAACAAGATTACTTGGTCTTGAAAAGGGTCCAGTAGCCCAGTACCACTCCCCTCAGAGTAAAAAGGTATGGTATGGTCTAGTTTACTCTCACAGGATTGAGTACCGGTATATTGAAAAAGTACAAGTAACATAATATGAAGAAGAGGAAAGAGGCTCTACAAATTGGGTTGGCGATTTTTTGAATGATTGACCAAAGTTGGATACACTGCCATTCTTCTATGTTCATGATGTTAAGCATGTCTACATTTTTTTTCAGGAAAAGGAAGATATTGTGAAAGAGATGAGTAAACCAAATAGCAAGATTCGATTGTTATTCGCCACAGAGGCATATGGGATGGGTACCAATGCCCCTGATATTCGCAAGGTGATTCATATTGGTGTGCCTAACTCAATAGAATGTAAGTCCATACCTGATTTTTATTTGCCCCGGACTCAGACTGGAGTAATAATCTTCCGTAAAATTTACCATGTTGGGAATATGGATATGCTTGGAAAAAGCAAATTGCTTGGCAAATTTCGGATGAACTTGAGGTGGGCCGGAGTATATGTTGTTAGTATCACTATCACGACGTATATGTTATCCTTATCTGAACATTGTTTTCAGTATTCATTCAAGAAATAGGCAGAGCTGGGCGAGATGGTCTACCAGCAAGTTCATTTCTGTACTACAATCGATCCGATGTCGCCAAAAACAAAGAACATCTCGAGGATAGTATGAGAAAATACTGTGATCTGGAATCATGCAGAAGAGAATATCTGATGAATTATTTTGACGTGCCTCCAGGCGAACTGGAATGTTTTGAAACAATGAAGCATAACTGCTGTGACAACTGCAGCAAATCTTGTGACTGTAATGACTGTGAGGATATTCGTGCCGATGTTGCAGCCAGTGAAGCATACCTGGGTTCGTTTCCAAAGTTATCTAAATCTGGATGTGAAGTCCTATCGGGTATGCTGACTGTGTACTTTGCTGAGGAAAACAGCCTTGTCGAAGGTTCCCTGTTACCAGAAGCTGCCACAGGATTGTCACAAAAATTGATTGACAAGATTGTGAAGTATTTTGCACAGTTGACGGACATCATGTCAGTTCAACAACAGTTTCCTGAAATGAACCCAGTTTATCTCAATGGTGTATACGAAATAATTTCCAAGGTACAAGAGCTCTATGTGTAAGTGCTGGATGTGTACATGTAAGTATTGAATATGTACAGTCATTGACAAAAGTTTATCTCCACACCTGACATCTTGAATATTTCAAATACTGCTGGAGCAATTTTAACATGGTTTGTTGCACATGAAAGTATATCTTGTTGGTCATATTTCTGCATTAAAACTTTGGATATTCGGAAATATTGTTATTATGTAATAGCTCATCAGAAAAAAAAGCTAAAAATCAACATTATTACGTAATTGTTTTGTGATTTTTTTTTGCAGTTCTGATAGAGTGGAGATTTTCAAATTATCGAAATTTTGATAATCTCAGATATCTCAGCAACCACTCAACATATTTTGAGGAAACAAAGCCCCAAATCCGTAGAAAGTTCCACTCAATCAGAACTGCAACAAAAATCACAAAAAACTTACGTACCGGTAATACCAATGTTGATTTTTAGTGTTTTTTTTCTGATAAGCTATTACATAATAACAATATTTCCGAATATCCAAAATTTTGATGCAGAAATATGACCAACAAGATATACTTTCATGTGCAACAAACCGTGTTAAAATTGGTCCAGTAGTATTTGAAATATTCAAGATGTCAGGTGGAGATAAACTTTTGTCAATGACTATACAATGAATCTTACTAGGTACCATCCATAATGATACCCGTACATAACTTTACGTGTGCCTGAGGTCCAAAGGCAATGTGGTTATGGTCTGAATGTAGGTTTCTTCTTCTCAAACCATGAAACAAATTTATGCCCGTCAAACTTTTCTCTCATTGATTTCACAGTTGATTTCATTGATCTGAATTTTCGCCCAGCATTGTAATCAAAGGGCTGAGCTCCCAAGATGTCACTGATCATTTTCATTTCATCTTCTTGAGCAGATGGTGTGCTGTGACCGTAATAGTGATGCACAGTACTTGAGTCTTCATCGAATGCATCTGCTATTACAGCAATTCCTGGCATGGCCTTTGACTTCTTGTTGATGTTCTCGGGTGTTTTGCCGGCAAACATGTGCTTTATTTGCCGCTTGTTGTCCCGAACAATCCACTCCATCATGTTGTCAGCAGCAATGAAGCTGTCTGCTTTTCCCCTCGTATTGACAAAGTGGGCCATGAACATTTGTCTTGCCTCGTTTTCTCCGAGTAATGAATACTGTTGTACAAGAAATCGAAGTATTTCCAATGGATACTTTGCCCTTGCATTTTGAGCTTTCCACTGTGCCATGATAAGTTTCATTAAGGGCAAGAATTTTTCCCGGTTCGGTGAATGGCACAGTTGTACAAAGTACTTGAAAGTTAGGCCAAGTTCCAGAGCCAGGTGACCATAGTTGTAGACTTGATCAGGTTCTTTTGATTGAACAATGACTTCTTTCCGTGAGCCCACTTGAATACGAAGTGTTGTCCCATTCGTCAGTTGAACATCAACATACTCCTCTGTGTCCACAGTATCTGAAATGTAAACAATTTGCATGTAAATTCAAGCCTATCAAATAATACATGTACCACGATTCCCCACAAAATTCTGAATTATTCAAGTGTGTTTATTATGGTGTATTTTTGTGTTTTTCATTTTATTGTATTTGTCATGCAATGATACTAGATGAAAATATTTGGCAATTTCAAAGGCATTGCACAGGTAGGCCTAGACATACCTATCTCAATGTTGTCTGCTGTTGAATGATCACTCCATCCGACAAATGCATACTGGTCAATGAATTTCTTGAGTGTCGCTTGCAGCCATGGCCACTTTTCTACATCCCTTTCAAATTGTGGTGGTATGTTCTTTGATGGAGCTCCACTCAGATTTTCCATGCCAAAAAAATGGCATAGTGCAACGGCTATGTTGGCATTTGTATATGACAGAAAGAAATCCTTATTGGCAGCGTAGGGCTTTCCCTCTTGAACATTCTTTCGCATTATTCGTGTTGCTTCCGACTTCATCGTACCGATGTCAGGATCACTGTTTTTATCCCAAAGCAGAGAGAAGGCAAGCTTTTCCAAGTAGTTCATTCCGAGGTCAAAGAACTCAAATTGTACAGGCTGAAGGTTGACGAATTCATCCCTGCTGTCTGTCTGGCCTAGTCGCAGCAATTTGGCAATGCTGAGACGTTCCCGCGTCAACTGATCACCTCCTATTGGTATGTGATCT